>WEDG01004693.1:0-169102 GCA_017591395.1 Schistocephalus solidus | reverse complement strand
AGGCCTTCTCAGCATTTATGCTCAGCTGAAAAAACTGCAACTGCGCTGGAGCGGCCTCTTGTAAGGATGGACGACGAACGCTTACCCAAACGATCATTCCATGGAGATATCGCAATGGGTTCTCGTCGACAATGCGGTCAAGTACGACGCTACAAGGACAATCTGAAGACCTCCCTTAAGCAACTGTAGATCAACTCGGCGACCTGGGAGGACCTCGCCCGGAACCGACCGGCTTGCTATAGGACAGTGAAACAGGGGCAGCAATCGATGAGGCCAACCGGATCGCCACCGCAAAGGCCAAAAGAGCGGCACGAAAGTCACCAGCGCCCCGGAACAACGCCGCCGATGCCCAGGCCCTTCAAAGAATTTCGCGCTGTCAACGCAGCTTCCGCACGCGAATCAGCCTGGTCGGACATCTTCGGGCGCAATGCACCACTAATCCGACAATTCCAACTTCTACGTCAAATTCTGCCAACCGTCCTTCGGACTTCCCCATCCTCACCCCTGGCACCAATCCCATTACTCTGACCACCATATAGGCTACATACCAATACTCAACACCTGTTTACCCCACCACCACCATCCTAGCGATTAGGACTCTCTTCCGACTGTCCTCATTGCGACCGCACATTCACCTCACGCATCGGCCTGGTCGGTCACTTGCGAATCTATCGTACAGAGACTGATGAATCAGTGCCTGGAGCACCAGCACACAGCAGATATCACCGCCTCCACTGCCCTCAATGTCCTCGCGCATTCACTCATTGCATAGGCCTATAAGGACACATGCGCATCCACGACAGCGGAATTCATCGAAATGACGACAACACCGATAGCCAATACACACCATCTGCTTCGGTCCTTCTTACTGCCACTGCCACCCCCACTACCACAAATGACATCCCCCAACCTCTCCCGATTTCTCCTTCCGACACTGCACCCGCAACTTCAACTCACGCATCGGCCTATTCGGTCACCTGCAAATCCATCGCACGGAGGCTGGTGAACTAGTGCCTGGGGCTCCAACATACAGTCGCCGCGCCCGCCTCCACTGCCCTCACTGCGCCCGCACATTTACATATCGCATGGGTCTATTAGGACACATGCGCCTCCACGAAAACCTCCGGTAAACCACCGGAGGCTAAGCTACATCAGCGCACACTACCTACACCAATGCATCGACAACACCCTCACAATCACCATTTACCAGAGTATATCACGGTTTCCTAGAAACCGTGGCTGGGACGTCTGCCAAGCTGACGCTTCCACCAGACCACGCCGTCGGCTCAGTGTATGTGCTGTGTGTGTCGAGTGGCTGACCAGTGGACTGGGAGTCAGACGGCGATGGCTGCTCTATACCCCCTGAGTTTGTGAATCCTGGTGTGTGCGTTATGGGGGCCAGGTCGTGCTGTGGCGCGCGAAGACGGTTACGCCGATCCGTCAGCCAATGCGCTCAGTCCTACATCAGGCAACTGACCGGCTCGGACAGTGTCTGATGGTGGGGAAAGGGGGGGGGTGGGGAGAGTAAGGTCGATAGCTCAGCGCATTTTCCTCACTATAAACAATCTGACGCGCTTGAAACTATCACGGTGCGCTAAAAGTCGTGGCTTGGAAGGTTGCCAACTGACGGGATAACTCGGATCGCGTGGTCAGCCCAATGTGTGTTTTGTGTGGAGTGGCTGACTGGCGGACTGAGAGTCAGGCTGCAATGGCTCCTTCTCAATGTGGTCTTTATGGCACTCCCACTCTGTGGGATCCGAGCCAGGTGTGGTGGTACGCCCAGGGGCGGCTCCGGCTGTGCCAGCCACCTGCGACCTGTCTCATCTCCGGTCTTCTTGCCTGTGTCGTGAGACCGGGCTCAGGTGAGGGAGGAGAAGAGTGTGCTGTAACGTTAACCGCTGCGGTTGGAAGGTTGCCAACTGACAATTACACTCAGACCTCGCAGTTAGTCCAATGTGTGTTGTGTGGAGTGGCTGACTGGTGGTCTGAGATTCAGGCTGCGATGGCTCCTTCTTAACGTGACCTCTGGCTATCTCACACATGTGAGATGCAAGCCGTTCAACCCCCTGTTGTGTGAAATCCTGGTGCTTGTGTTTGGGGGGCCAGGTCGTGTACGTAGTACACGTAGACGAGGTCACCAGCAGCTGCGCTCGCTTCCGCATCAGACAACTGACCGGCTCGGACAGTGGTCTGATTGTGGGGGTGGGGAAGAGAGTGAGGTCGAGAGCTCAGCGTATTTTCCTCACTATAAACAATCTGACGCGCTTGAAACTATCACGGTGCGCTAAAAGCCGTGGCTTGGAAGGTTGCCATCTGACGGGATAACTCGGACCACGTGGTCAGCCCAATATGTTTTTTGCGTGGAGTGGCTGACTGGCGGACTGAGAGTCAGGTTGCAATGGCTTTTTCTTAATTTGGCCTTTATGGCACTCCCACTCTGTGGGATCCGAGCCAGGTGTGGTGGCACGCCCAGGGGCGGCTCCAGCCACGCCAGCCACGCCAGCCACCTGCGTCCTCTCCCGCCTCCGGTCTTCTTGACTCTGTCTTGACACCGGGCTCAGGTGGGGGAGGAGGGGAGAGTGCGGTAGCTGCAGCGCAAGGCTATTATCACTTCTAACTAAATCACGCGCATGTCACCGTCCCTGCACCACCTGGTGTGGAGCATACGGTGGATCTCGTTGAAATCGACGGTCGAACTTTCGGCTGACTGGCGGACTGGTAGTCAGGCTGCATGGCTCCTTCTTAATGTGGCCTATATGGCACTCCCACTCCGTGGAATCCGAGCCAGGTGTGGTGGTACGCCCAGGGGCGGCTCCAGCCGCGCCAGCCACTAGCTTCTCTCCCATCTCCGGTCGTCTTAACTCTGTCATGACACCGGGCTCAGCCTGAGGGGAAGCAGGAGAGAGTGCGGTAGCTGCAGCGCAAGGCTATTATCACTTCTAACTAAATCACGCGCATGTCACCGTCCCTGCACCACCTGGTGTGGAGCATACGGTGGATCTCGTTGAAATCGACGGTCGAACTTTCGGCTGACTGGCGGACTGGTAGTCAGGCTGCATGGCTCCTTCTTAATGTGGCCTATATGGCACTCCCACTCCGTGGAATCCGAGCCAGGTGTGGTGGTACGCCCAGGGGCGGCTCCGGCCGCGCCAGCCACTGGCGCTCTCTCCCATCTCCGGTTGTCTTAACTCTGTCATGACACCGGGCTCAACTGGGGAAGCAGGAGAGAGTGCGGTAGATGCAGCGCAAGTCTACTATCACTTCTAACTAAATCACGCGCATGTCACCGTCCCTGCATCACCCTTTTGTGGAGCGTTCGGTGGTTATCGTTGGTTTACGACGATCGAACTGTCGTGTGTGTTTGTGTGTGTACGTATGTCCCCCTAAACGGGCCACGTGGTAGATGCGTCGGACCAACACGGGGGCCACATTAGGGCATGGCATGCGTTATTCGGGTTGCGCTCCCATAACAAATGCCGAAAATAGAGGTGTGGTGGCACGCCTAGGGGCGGCTAGGACTTAGGGGACCCGGCCGCGCCAGCCACCTGCGTCCTCTCCCGCCTCCGATTTTCTAGACTCTGTCTTGACACCGGGCTCAGGTGAGGGAGGAGGAGAGAGTGCAGTAGATGCAGCGCAAGTCTATTATCACTTTAAACTAAATCACGCGCAAGTCACCGTCCCTGCTCAACTTTCCCATTAGCATACGGTGGACATCGTCGGACTACGATGGTCGAACTGTCGTGTGTACGTGAATGTTAATGTGCACTTATTCTTTGAAAGGTTAAGTAATTGGCCTTCAGGTCCCTGAACTTAAATGGGGTAGAGGCTAGTGGTCTCAGCGAGTATCAATTCCGGAAATTCTTAAATACACTCGGTAAGTGGAGAGACATGTATCAGGAGATAGGCACGGTGATCTGATAAAGATTAAACTGCTGATTGAAGATGTTGTTTAGGCCGTCCACAGCGAGACGTTTCCCCATTAGATGGAATATTGACCATCAAGTATACGGCTTGCTGGAGGGCCCATCGATGAGCCGAACTGCTCGCAGTTGTGTCAAGCAGCAGCAGAATACCGAGGAAATACGGATCTGAGTTTTTAGCTAATGCCTGTGCTGTAAGTATGGTTCGACATTTAACACCCGGTTTATACTATTGGCTGCCTGTTGGTAGTTTAATGAATACTACGCGGTTAGCTCGCTGTAGCTGATAGCAGTCGACCCAAATATTCCTATCAACTTTCAGTGTAGGCCTATAAGCCTTCAGATAGACTGATTTACTCCAGGTTAGCGCTGAATTCCGAAGGAAATTAACGAGCAAAAATTTCTAAACTGACGTTTCTGCCAGAATGCACGCAGGGGACGCTGGGGGATGCACTGATGAGCCACAGAATGTCGGCAAAATCACGATTCTGGGCTTTTAGCTAGGCTTTGCGCTGTCAAGTATTATATATCGCGTAACCCATATATGAACTGGCAATTTATCCAGTTGTGCTGTTTCCTTCTCTTTGATATGCTCTGGCTTGAGTAGCTTAGATGCAACACTGTTTCACATATACCATCTTCTATGCAAATATTATGTTAATTTATTTTAAAAACTAACCTTGCGTCATATTTTTTCCAGCTAAACTATTAAGTATATTAAGGCCGACCGAACGTGAAGTATGAAGGATCTCAACATTCTCCTACATCTAACACTCAGGTCCATGTCTTGGACAAGGCTAGCAGATTACATATCTGACAAAACACAGAAAAGGAAAAAAGCCAACTATAGTAAATTAAATCCCCAAATATTGGAGCATTTTCGAAACCACCTCAGCCAAAGTCCACTTTCGACACGGGAATTTAGACGTCTTGTGGTGGGACACGGGTGAGAGAGCTAGAACATCCAGTTGCAATTTCGGGCGTTGGCTTGGAAACGGCAGCTGAAACAATCCACAAATTAGGGGTTACTGAAAGAGCGTTTTCTGCAGCCCTTATTACAACTAAACGTGAAAAAGAGTAACAACGGAAGGACTCAAAACTGTCAATTTCGTGCACCAATCAGACTGATTCTTTGTATTTAAATAGCATATGCTGCGCGCCACCTTAAATGGTCTACTTTCTGTCCCAAAATGGGCACAGCATCTGGCTGGAGAAAAGACCACCCTGTGTGAATAATGTTCAGTTTTAAGAGCTAGCACAAGGAGGAGGAGTTAATTAACAGGTTTAAGCCGTTGGTCTGCATAATATTTCAAACTAAGTGATTATTTAAAACCATTGCTCGTTTCTACACCAGAACGCACCTCAAAATCTCATCACAGTTGCCCGAACTTTGAAGAGTTATGGAAGCAGTGGTTGGATGCGAAGATTGTTGCCTTAGATAAGCGGTTAGTGGTCATAAACCGTCACCAGTGCGCCTTAGTTCGTTGTCAGTCACGAAGGCCTAAGCCGTCAGATGTGGGACGCGAACGCGGGACGTCACAGTCGAATATGAACGCCCCCAGCGACTTAGTTACCGGATCAACTTTGAAGGATAAAGCTTTAAGAGACTATAAGAATACTTTCTGCCCTCTTTGCTGTCGAAAAATGTCCTCTAGGTGTAAATACTGGTCAGGGTCAATTCACAATATGTACTTGAGCCAAGAATTATCGATCTTTGGCAAACGAGCCTCATGTAAAATATAAAGAACTCGAGGGCGTATAATGGTCGAGTGCAGGCTTCAAGGCTTTCATCGGTCGTGCTTTGGCACAACTATAACAAAAGAATCAAAAACTCCATCCTAGGGGCCAGTTAGACTGTCTGGCGCCATTAGGTAATTTTTTCGAGTCCGAAAATCTATCGGCTTCAATGGTACAGCGCGACAGTTTAAAAAGTATAATATCTTCTTACACAGTTTGTTCTGCGACTTGGGGCTCAATCTCGTGCCCTCACAGACAGCCGAACAGGGACTCGGAATAGTAATAGTACCGGCAAAGGCTAGGGAGACTGAGGTTCTTGTTTCAGAAATATCGACCACCGTCAGCCAGACATACCAACCCCAGGTCTGAATCACCCGAAATCGCGTGTCTCTAATAATAAGTAATCAAAATGTCTTCCATTGAGCCACCGTCCGAAGGATTAATGGAATAAACCGATATGCATATTGATAAGACTTCTTCGGAATATATAGCTTTTGAAAATTCGTGGACCTTCCGCGTGGAGCAAGTGCCGACAATAATAGCATTTTTGTTACCTGTCTAGTGCATGCATGAGCATCCTAGTTACGCACGGATATCCGGGAATCATGTATGCTGACGAGAGCAGATTTTACGGTTTGACCGCCGTAGACCTCGTCAGAGCCTGACACACGGGCGTTCTTAGACGACTTATTTTTATCAACATAGCCAATTTCATTCATGGGGTATGGATGCCGAAAGCACATAGTGTTGATAGGTTCATCCATCACCTGTATCTTTCGTTAATGTTCGGCTGTGTTTCGACTGTGCATTGATGCATACGACGATAAGAAGCCAAATTTAAGACTATTTCCAACTCTCTGGTCAGTCAATACACACTCTCTGGTTAATTTATGTTAACTACGTAGGGCTAGTAGTCTTCTGTACTAGTGGTTGACGCAATTATCCGTTTCGCGATCAATTTTAATCACATGCTCATCGTCACAGTGTTCTACGTATAATATTTCCTCAATGTGATCGAAGATTCGAACTACAGACTTCGTGACTAGTCAGAGTGAAACGTAAATCGACCACCTTCACAATTTGGTATCCCAAAAGCTCCCAATATTTTGCCTCACTGTGGCAAACAACATTTTCGATTTTCGTTTGATGGAGAAACTAGGGGCTTTGAACATGGATATACCAAACCCAATTCGTAAGACCTCTTCTTCTTACTTTTGTGTAGATCGTGAGTTTCCCCTCAGTCACTAACTAAATTAGAATATTTATCCATGACGCAGGAGGTTAGTTTCGCAAATGTCAAGTGCCAGTAAGCAAACCGGGGGGTAGCGATCATCGGAAAACTTCTGCGTTACAAAGGTAGCCTCCATCAGCAGAGCACTCTAGTTTACTCACATGCACCATGTTGATGTGGCGTTGTGGATAACAGCGAATAGATAAACATCTACAGAATATCAGGAGAAATAGTTTATTATTTATTTTGGTAAAATTCTGTTGCATTATATCCCTCCTGGATGGCAGCTAGGACCGTGTTCTGTTTCAGGTGAATAACAGTTGAGCCAAGACGTTGTGAGCTCTGTATTCTTTTCCACTGCTCAAGCAGCATCTCGACATAAATTTCCTTCAGCTTTGAAACGAAGGCTTCCAAGCATAGGCGAAAAATATAACTTGGAGGAAATTTATACATGCACCATTAACTCCTTATCCTAATACCCGAGGCCTCACAGCTTTACACTGTTTCCAGAAAGCGCTAATAAAGACTTTCAAATGATAAACTTACATGGGAACTAAAGCCTGAGCAGTACTCAGCCTGCTCTAAGACACTTGTATTTTTCCGCAGGCAGTTGACTTCTAAAATGTGTATGGAGCATTTTGATCCTCACCAAGTCAGCTAACCATTACTGTCAGTCATTGTTTATCAGTAGCTTGGCTTGAAGAAAGAGACATTCTTTCACATACGATGTGGCTGTAGCCTCGTTATCATAAATGGAGACAAAACACATTACTCATTGACACTTAAGTAGACATCTGTTTTGACTGTATGCAGGTTTCCTGGCTGACCGTGGGGCCAGCACGCGGGGCAACTTCGCTCTGTTTGATCTGCAGGCAGCGGTGCAGTGGGTACAGCTGAACATCCATCGCTTCGGCGGCGACCCCAAACGCGTCACGTTGATGGGTCACCACCACGGCGCAGCGCTGGTGCACCTCTTTTCAACCTCAACGCTCTCAATCGGTGAGTACTAACCTGCCACTGCTAGGCACACCCTACCACATCTCTGCTTGGCGATACTGATAATGCGTCAAGTTGTCTCGCTGTCAAAACAAGTCACCGATCCTGTCTGTGAGGCTATATTAATTGCAATTTCGACTGAAAGCCACCCACATGGGCTAAATAGCACTGTAGTTTGCCACGTTTTTCAGGAGAATAGGTTAAGGAAAAAAATGAAAGTGTATCTTTTAATTTCCACTGAAGTCCCAAATGAAAATACAGCGCTCCAAGCTGATCCACCCAGTCCAGGTGGCATGGTGTGTTTCCCTGAGTTATGCTTCAAATGCAATCAAATTCAGCTGAAAGGATGCTTTGGTAACCCGTCCAGTTAGCGGTAATTTCGACAGAAATTTTGTTCAATATATTTCTATCAGAAGCGCCAGCCAAAATCCCAGACAGATAGCCTGCCATTCTTTTGCAATTGCGGGGTTTCGGCTCGTGGAGGGGGGGGGAGGGAGGAGGGACACACAGAGTTTTTTACCTCCCCGTGGGCTAGTGCATGAAGAAATAACACCCGAATAAATGGAAGCGGCCACTCTCCTTTGCCTTCATTACACGTAGTTGCTCTTTTTTTACAAAAATGGCTGACAAGGCGAGAAAATTTAGTTGTAAACTTAGTTGTCTTCAACCGTGTCATACCTTACGAATAAAAGATCTTTAACGTGACGATTTGCCCCATTGGAGAAGATTGCAGTTCCAGATATAAGGTAAGCATTCATAAGCCGTAGTATTAATTTTTGAGCAAGGATACTTTATATGGCGCCGAATTCCTCAGGAAATAGGTTAAGATTTAAGGTTAGGGTTGCCAATCTGACGCCCACACCAGACCACATGGTCAGCCCAGTGTGTGTTGTGCGTTGAGTGGCTGACCAGCGGACTGGGAGTCAGCTGGCGATGGCTCATCTATATACTCTCCCTAAGTGTATCATGATGTTTGCGTTATGGGGCCAGGTCGTGCCGTGGCGCGCGAAGATGGGTACGCCGGCCCGTCAGTCAATGCGCCCACTCCCAAATCAGAAACGTGACCGGCTCGGACGTAAGGGTGAGGGAGAGAGTGAGGTCGACGGCTCATCGCATTTTTCCTCACTATAAACAACCTGATGCGCTTGAACCTATCATGGTGCGCTAAAAGCCGTGGCTTGGAAGGTTGCCAACTGACGGGAACACTCGGAACGCGTGGTCAGCCCAGTGTATGCGCTTCTTGCGCAATGGACGACTGGCGGACTGAGAGTCAGGTTGCAATGGCTCCTCCTTAATGTGGCATTTATGGCACTCACATTACGTTTGGATCCGAACTACCCTTCTCTTGTTTCGTTGTGTTCTTGTCAGATGTTACACGACAGCCACAGAACTCAAATCACACGGGATTTTGGAGAATTAGAACTGCGATTTCTCCCTTTAGACAAGGAATTTCTACCTGTAGGTGATTCCCACCTCAAACATGGCGCTTCAAGCACGCAGCAAGCTATGACACGAATCGGTGAGCACCACACCAGGAACTTGCATGTGAATAAGTTCATCTTGAGGCAGACTTGTGGAGCATCTATCGCACTCACTCCTCTCCTATTCACCATGTTCTGCTAACAAGACACTGTCCAAACGACCACAGTTTAGTGCAGGCGCAGTGATTGATAAAGTTAAACAGCCCGTCGCGTGTGCCTTAGACGAATTTGTTCCCACTCTAGTGGAGTGAGACTAACCTGAAGGCCACACTAAGAAAGCATCTCAATGTTGCCCTTAGCCTTGAAAAGGACAAACTTATCCCATCGGTTGAAATTCTTTCAAGCCACGACTGATAACGTGTCGTTATGGTTTCCGGCGCGTCTGCTTTATTGCAGTTAAGAATGTGCTCTGGTGTTGTGAGGATGGATTCCTCAGTGTCAACCGAACTGTCTTATTTTTCTCCAATGAGCCATTCGCCTGTCCGGGCCTCTCAGACAATCCGTTACGTGATTGGGCGCAACGGCTATAAACACTAAGCAGCCCGTATATGGGCGCCAAACGTGGTCTGTTTCCTACTACATGTGTCAGGCTGCACCGTAGGATATGCATGGTTTTAAATGGAACGTTCCGTCTGTCTTGTTGGCAATGATAAAACATCGAATAAGATCATTGAAGATGGGCCGTTCGCGGACTGCTCTGGGACATTGAACACCAAACTTTTACCTTCTGGTTTAGATCGCATTAATTTTGATGTTCAATTGGCATTTTTGCGATATCCTGCCTGCACTTCAACGAAGTTGTTGTGAGAGTTCTCAAAATTCCATCTAACCTTTCCCCAAGTTTCATCTGAATTCATCCTAAGGAGGGGGGGGGAAGCGCAGACCTCGTGGTAGTCTGGAGGAGCAGGATATTTACTGGTGACCTTAAAAATATCAGAAAACACAATATAACGCTACTTTCAGGCCCACATTTCTACGGAATCCAGAATATGGTACTGCTGGATGGATCAGCCGCCGCACCCTGGGCCACGGCACACTGTCCGGAGACTGTGAAAGACTTCCTTGAATCACAACTGAACATCGCCTCAGACGTCCTGCCCGCTCGATCGGCAACAAGTTCTGGTGAGCAGCCTACTCCGGTGCCAACTCCACTCGCTTCAACTAACCTCTTTACTCTGCTGCAGAACGTCCCCCTGAGCACCATCCTTGAACTCCAACGAAACCTCTCCTCCCTGCCTCAATTCACTAGTTGCCTGCGTCCCCGCCGCGAACCACCTCTTTCCCAAACTGTCCCGTAAGCCCCTAGTGACTATGAACAGTTTGCTCGACCAACAAACGGCCCCGGAAACCGCCGAGTACTTCAGGTCACTGGGACACCAGGAGGAGACCAGCAGACCCACCCTGTTCCAGCGCGCCCGACTCATGTACGGACAGACGGCCGGGGCTGGGATGGCCTTTGCTAGGCCGGCAAGGTTCTCGACCGTCGCGCCTGAAGCGGAGAAAATAGGGACTTTTATGGATCGGAAGTTCCGGCGACATTTGGAGGGCAAGACCCAGCGTCCCGCAATGTACCATGCCACCGATTTCACAAGCGCGTTAAGCTACCTGCTGGAGCATGTATTCCAGTCTCCTAGAAGGCAACTGGGGGATTTAATTCGGTTCCTGTATGCCTACTGCTGCCCAGAAGAGGGAGTTTCCACAGACCTCTGAGGGAACCGTGCACCAGCCAGCCTTTCAAACTTCATCTTTGAGAGCTCAGGTACGTTCAGTCAGTCAGTTAGTCAGTCGATTGCAGTGGACTTCACCGTCACTTTAGTTTTTCAAGCAAAAGTTTTTCCTATTTTTGGACTGGAGATGGTAAACGCGTTTTATTAAAGCGTTATCTGTTTAATATCATTTTTGTTTTTAGTTAAATGAAATTTGTGTTCGAATTTGCTCGCAAACAGCCTCGTGTTCGAGCTAAATTCTGAGGAATTTGATTAGAATGTAAAAGTCCATACTTTCAGCAGGATTAGGAGAATTGGTGAATATTTTACGTCTAGATATTTAAACTGTTGCAGGTTGATTTAAGAAAAACGACTGGAAAAGTGTGAATATTCGGAATTTTACTGACGCAAAAACTGTCTGAAAAGACCCGCTAACCTAAATGTCAATTGTGGGGAGTTGTCATTTGAATGAAAAGTGTAATAGGTAGGTCGCGGGAATGGAAACCGCGTAACTGAGGGTTAGGGTTAAAGGTTGTTGGCTCACGTTCACCTGTATTAAAGAGAAGGTGGGCCGTATTCTCGTGTCGTACCCCGCAAGGTGACTTGTGACGTGCAAGGGATCTTTGATCATTTTGGTAGGAAACATCGCCGCGACTGTCAATGGATCAGTCAGTCGCTTCAGAAGCCCTTAGTGAGAGAGAGTGTGTGCTACGAAAAGCGAAGAAAGCGAGCTCCAGGCAGGAGTCACGAAGAAGGAGACACAATGCCTGGAATAGGAGCTTTATAAGCCTGACGTTTCGGATGCTCACTCGAACCCATCATCAGAGACAGTCGCAGGAGAAAGGTAGTAGTGTGCGCAAGATGCGTGGTATTTAAAGGGTGGCCCATTTGACGGAACCCGGTCACACATTCAAGGTTGATGAGACCAAAATTCTCTCAAGAGGTGCCAACCGCTTGAGAAGTTGATCTTCGATCATTCAACTAGGAGTCTGCGCCGCCGTCGTCAGTGGATCAATCACTGCACAAACTCAGAAACAGAGAGGACAGCGAGCGAACCATCATCCTGCAAAGATCATTTCATCGGAGATCTAAGTCGCCATACATAACTAAAAGAAATGAACGCTGATGTGTATTGCCACCCAATGCGAAATTCGAGATTTGCTTTAGAGAGAAGACGCATGTCCCTAGAGCAAGGGAAAGAAGAACATTCCAACAAGATAATGCCTGCCTCCACGCCAGAAAAGTCACTTAGTGGCTGGGAGAAATTGGGTGACTACCTTATCCTCTTGATCTCGCTCCGTCGAATTGTCGTATAAATAGGGCGTTTGCAAGACAAAAGCGGACAAGCCCGTCCAGTAAAATGATCGTTTAACAGCTCCCCTAGTATGGTCTACAAGAAAAAGTTTGATAACTAACATTTAACTCAAGAGAGGAAATGGAAAAAAATGAGTTAGGTTCTTATTTTTCATCAAGCAGTGGGGAGGTTTACATACAAAGTACCACTAACTCATTGAAAAATGGTAAACCTGGAGTTATGACAAAGTCTCGGGCATGGCCCGGGTAGACGGACATTTTAGTTTCATCAGCCGCTGCACCTACCCCCCTCCGGATGTCAAGACTTTGCAAAGGAGAAGGGAATGTACTGGACATTGTGCAAGTCTTGGGACACTGTAACACACTTCACGCGTGTGCTACTGGTTCCACGTCCATTGCATGAGACATGCGAGGGACCTCATCACGTGCGACGGTCTAAATATCAGGCATGTTGGTAGCGCTCACATTTCTAAAGGTGCCCTAACCATGTATCAGTTGCCTCTTTATCGGACGTCTTTTTGCAAGAAAGCCTTTAATACTCTATAGCCCTCCCTATCCTCCCCTGCGAAACTGCTTACATTTCAAAACCTGCCTGTTCCTCCAGGTAAAGAACATGCTAACAGACGCCCTTTTCCTCGCGCCCGCTATCTACACCCTGCGGCAACACAGTAGACTTGCGTCACGGCACTTTCAACCCCCTTCAACGCCGTTATCATCGACATCACAATATTTAAGACAGCAGCAACTGTCGTTAGAGGACTACTCCACCCTAGGCGGCTACGGCACCTACGCATACATCCTCACAAGCGGCGCCTCAGAGGACTGCAGTTCCAGCTCCGCAAGCGACGCGGACAGCGCGGCAGAGATCTGTGGGGAGGCCGGCATTGGAGATGACCTTCAGATCCTTTTGGGAGAACCCCTACTGCAGGCGGAGCAGCCCCCGACTCAGAACCAACGGCAGGCTCTTGCTGAGCGTCAAGTCTCGCATCTCATGATGCGTTACCTCGTCAATTTTATCCATTCCGGGTGCGTCTGCTGGCCACCTATGCAAGTTCCTGTTGACTGTGTAGTAGGTGAGAGGGAGTGCGGACCAATGACTGTTGACGGGGAAGCAGTACTTTACGAATGAGTGAAGTGTGACACACGCTACCAGTGTGAAGTGCGCATAAGAACAGTCAGTGTGAATCCCAAATTAGTCGATGAGTCATATTGTTTGCGGACACGGTTCTCCTATCTGGATCTCTCAATGGAAGCGATCTGTCATCTCAAGTCGTTTGCAGGAGCTACCTTGAAAAGCTAGGCCTATAAATTTCGTCAGCATACTCTCTCTCTCTCTCTCTGTTCGACGCGAATTTGCGCATCTAAAGGGCATCGAGCACTGAAAACGTAAAAGTTAATCGTAGATGGGCACTCCCCGGTGGGTTACGCACTCAATCGTCTCGTTGCGCCCTGGGGTTCACTCTAGAGCCCCGCCAGCAGCCGCTGAACGGCTATTGATATAGGCGGAATGATAGGACCGACAAAGATGAGGGGGACTCGAATGGGCATTCCCGGCTTATCAACCATCATCAGTCAGTTATAGCCGACCCCAGGTGTGCGGCACGCGTAGCTCGAACTCGCCCCCAGTTGTTTAGAAGTCAGATGCTCTAGCCCACTGCTCTACGTTGTCCTTGTCTTGTCGGTTTCAATCGGGAATTAGTAACAATTGTAGATGGGCTCTCACCGATCGGTTAAAGAACTCATTTGTCTCGTTGTGCGTTGGACTTCTAACAAACAGATCGCGAGTTTCAGCCTCTGGTACTGCAACTGCTGGGTTTGGGTGTGGCTGACTTATGACGGATAATAAGCCAGGAATGCCCATTCCAGTCTTCCTTGTCTTTGTCGGTTATATCATTCTAAATAGCATTCACTTTGAATTTTTAATTGTACCTCAACTCTAGTGGACTACTAGAAAGGCTCTTAGTACTGATATTAATGGCGCATAATTAGAGTGCAAGTCGTAAACCACAGCGTGTTTTCTTTCGCTAAATGGGCGTTCTCAGACTTTTTTTAAATAAATGGGAAAACTTACCTAAACAGCACATCTAGTAAGGCAGTAAAAATAATCCTTTCTGGTGCTGTTCAGTGTTTACGTAAAATCCATTTTTCTTCCTAGAAAGGACCAAGACCACCTGTTTATATGTTCGAAACAGTGGTTCAGCCCAATTTGAGGTTTGGTTTTTTCATGCCTTTATGGTTTCCGGACACGTGGGGGAGGGGGGGGGGGTGAGGTGCGAACTCCTGACGGATTTTAGTGGGGACCGAAGCCCAGACCTGTGTTTTGCCGATATTCTGTCGCTGTAGATGCAAAGGATTTCACTGGCCATCCAGTGCTCCTCATGTACTTTTGTTATATACTCCAGTTTTCATATGTCATCATTTTGAGTTCCCTGAACGTTAGTGTTCTAACTTGAAGCGACTCCTTTGGGACAAGTTGTTTTGAGCTCAGTGAGACACATGAACAGAATATTTTGAGCTGAATTGCATCAGCGTTAGCGGAGAAACCGCGTAATATTCACACTATGTCTCCAGGCAGACAATGGTAGGTGAATCCTGATGGATTTACGTCCTCAGCATTACGGTACTGACTAGAAGTTAAAACGCATGTTTTACAGATTTTCTGTGGCTGCATGACGCAGCTATGAGGGATACGTTTCGTTAGTCAGTCCCCCAGCATTTTCTACGAATTTCGGACACCTTAATGAATATTTTTGGATAGTCAATCACCGATCCGTTATAGGACTAACATGTCCCATTCTGCCTTTGGACTCACTATCGTAACCGGTTTGATTCCTGGCAGGGCTCAAGTGTGAGGTCCAAGGTCGTACTGGATAAGTTATTCCCATAACCGATCAGCGATCGCCCATCCACGAATGTTCATATTCGCGATCTTAAACGTCAGGAGAACGAGCCCATTGCTCAATCATTTCAGCGTTGGACTTCAAATTGACAAGTGGCGGGTTCGGGCCTCATTTACCGTAACAGGTTGGGTATGGCTGGCTGATGACGGCTAATAAGTCTGAAATGGCCATTCCCGTCTCCCTTGGCAGTTTTCTTCTGCATGCTATTGACTGTCTCTTGGAAGCTTGTGGCTAAGTTTCTGCTGTTCTCTTGATGGCTTTCGACGCAGCTGTTCACATCCACTTTCGCATGAAACCTGAAAGGCGAAGAGTTCATTCCAAGATTACACACTGCCGTCAAAGGCCAGTAAAGGGCTCCAAATGTCAGTTTATCATTAGCGCTGATATAATACAACATCCTGAGACCATCATAAAGCCTGGAAGTCAATCCAAAACATTATCCATGCATAAAAGACACGTAGCTGTAACCTACACCTGCACTCATAGAAGTCTAAAACCTTTTCTCGGTGCACATTTTTTCTGAAACCTAAATGTTTCATCCGGTAATGTTTTGACCTCAGGCGAGGCGTCATTGGCGAAGGAGCGGTGATGCGAAACAAGCATCCTGCCAGGCAGACAAATTGATATTTTATACGATTCAATGTCTGCGGAAAAATAGGTACTGCTTGGACGGTTGATTTACATGCGGTTGGAGACACTGTTGACCGAGAAGTCACGCGATGAACTACCCGAATTGACAGATGATTATGCTTAATTAGTACAAACTGACCTACACATCTAGGCAATTCTAGTTGAGGGCACTTTCGAGTCCCTGCGCGCACCTTAGTGGCGGCCATTTGGCACTCTACTGGCCTTAACAAGTAGGGCATGGAGGGGGTGGGTGTTTGCGGGTGGCGAAACTTAATCCATTTTAAAAGCTTTGGCACTCGAAAGGGCCCTACCATTTTTAATCACTTGAGAACTTTTCATCTGCGCGTTTGAAGTTACCAGTGCAAGTGACCAAGTTGGGGCAGGGCGGGGGAGGGTACGGGGGCGTTAGGGGAGAAGTAAAACTAATCCATTCCTTTCAAACTTCGCTGGAGTGAAAGTTTTGCAACGAAAGAAGCAAAGGCTCACCTAGTTAATAACTGGTTGGCAAACTTGGGAGTTCCGGGATGATAACGGAATAAGAAGAAATTGTTCATCAGAGCAGAGTTATTATACTGCTAGCGTTTGATAAAGTCCGGTAGGCTTAACTGTCTTATGGTAGTAAACCGAAGTCTGGAGAGCCACTTTTTACGCCAAGGGAGTCTCCAAGGTGGGCTCTCAACTGCTGCAACCCACTGGGTTAGGCGTCACTGATAGACCCTAGGCAACTAGTTTTTTTTCACCCTTTGATAAATAACTAAGGCACGGTGACACTTACCGAAACCTCGGCAGTTGTCTACAAATATGCCCCAGTAAAGTGGGAGGACTACAAACGCGTTGGATAAACCGGAACAACATTTCTGACAGGCCAACACGAGCACAAATTGACAACTCCGCTCGGACCTTAGAGTAGAGAAACTTGGCCATACTTTTGATCTACAAGGAACGATCACCTATTAGCCCGAGGCAGCTGAAGGCTGACTAATACTTGGTGAACCGTATTCAGACGCCAACTCTATTAACTGGGATTTTGATCTTTCTACGACTTTCAAAGTCCCACCTCATTACGGATATAAAGACTAGGACAGGTAGGGTAGATTAAGCATTAGGAGAACGAACGCTATGCCACCAGACCTAACAAACACCCTCGAGGCCCAACCAATTTCTATTAAGGTGATGACTCAGATGGCGAAACCACAAAACATCCGCAAACTGGCCGAGACAGTGAAAGAAAGGTAAAATCTATCGACTCGAGGCAGGCTACCCCGACAGGTCATTTGCCTTCGTGATTAGTTCTGTGCTTCTAATGCTTTCACAATGGCAAATCGAATAGGCTCTCCGAAACGGCAGCCGGGCAATACATCTGTTTCTGGGAACAATTTACCCTTCTCAGGACATAGTCTTCCGTCTGGCTGAAGACTAAACGTGGTCTTCGCAAAATCGTTTGGCAGCCGGAAATTGATTCCTATAGCCACCAAATCATTTATACTCTGTTTCATGCTCCTCAGTCGGCAATATAATGAGTTAAGTCTCCGAAATGATCCACTTTCTACAGATTCCACTCGAATGAACTTCCATTGAGATTATTTTATCCTGCTTCCTGGTTTTTCTTTCCTATGACTGAGCATACAATTGACGTGCTATCTCATGAAATACTAACCAAAATTCTAAGATTATTTTCGATTATAAAAGATTACTTAAAAATGGTAGTCCTATTAAATGGCAGGTCAGGGGCCCGGCTTTTGAAGTGCATAAACAACGCTTTTTGAAAAGGAGTACTTAATTAGTATGCAGTTTACCAATGATTTTTGATGCCCTTGTAAATCCGAATACATTTTATAGAAAATATACACAAAAAAGCCTTTCTTGTAGTAAGTTGGTTGCAAATTACGTGTTCTTAAATTTTACACTCGAAGAAGGTGCATATTTCTGTTTTAAATACTTATCCCATTCATGTTTAATTTTGAACCCAATTAGCACTCAGAGTTTCCAAACTACGTCCTATGCTTTTTTCTAAGGAAATCCTAAATTTTTTTGTGCTATAAAGCGCATGTCATATAGAGGTCATAAAATTTTGCAGCTGTATATTTACAAACAGCATTACTAATGGGACAAATACAATGCTTTAAGAATGGACATTTCATAATTAAACTTTTATTAAACCGTAAGATACCCTTTGTTGCTTATAAAATTTTATGGAAACGAAATTGGCGACCAGGTTGACACAATTAACATCATCTTAATATATTTTTTCATAAAATATATTAAAATTTCTAAGGGCAACGAAAATAAACGGTAACAATGCATACTACTTAATGAAGTGTTTTTACAGACTGTCGTACTTGCAGTCGACCGAAAAGTCGTTTTTCGAAAGCCAGCATCCAGTTGCGACAGAAAAATTGTCAAATGGCTGGATTGTGAGAAGCTCGAGAGCCTTGGTGGGATTCTAACCCACGACAGCAAGAGGAAGGCTTTAAGGAAGGAATGAGTTGCATGGCCGAATTAGTAGACGTGGGAATGAGAACACCCCGCCCACGAAAAATGTCTGGTCTTGCGATAACTTTTACGGAGTGTAAATATTCCCGTGTCTTCACAATAACACTAAAACTAACCTAAAACTGAAATTTTAACATAATCCTAACCCTAGCCTCATCATGAATCTAAACTGTAGATTCAGCACGAACCTAAACCCTAACCTTTAACTTAATTCTGACCTTAAACCCAGTTCCGACTTGAACCCTAATCAAAAAACCTTACCCTAAAATTAACAATTATTCTCACCTTAATATTAAACCTATATTTTCCGAACTTTGACACAAAGCCGCATGTATTGCAGATGATTCCTGTTTCGTGTCCTGCTTAGGCGGCCATACAATTCATCCATACCGGCTTTCGTGCAACCAACGCTCTAGCCCTTTGACCTACGAGGCCCCAACGGGAGCCGTGAGTTTACGGATACCGCTGCGGCCCAGTTCAAGATTTCGGTTAACATTTAATGAGAGGAAACATAAGCCATCATGCATGTTCTCGAGATGAACACGCTCAGATAAAAAGTTTTTTTATCACTCTGATATCAGACAGTCTCATTTGCATAAATGACTTGATTAGCTGTATGATTATTTCATTATAAATTGAGGATTCTTTAGCGAAGACGAATGACGGGATACGTAACGGAATTTGGGTGCTAGGGACAGAACGGCGTAAGACTTGAATGAAATCCGTCTGATTGCCGGGGAATGGGAGCTCACAACGGATAACCATTGTCCCTATCGTCTCACCAGCCGTATGTAGCATTTTGATATTCGCTAGACCACTCACAAGGCCAGTTTACTTCCAACGCCATGACCAGTATGGATTATATGTAACAAGATTGAGCTGGAGATGGTTTTAATGTTTATGCTTTCCTAAGTGGGCCAATAAGCGTTGTCTGGTGCTCTTCCACGTACATTGAATCGCCCGACCGACCTGACCTGCTGCACGAGAATAGGTGAAGGTACAGACACACCTGAACGAGCCCAGGAGTGGTCATTGTTCATGTCCCAGGGTGAAGAGCGATGAGAACCCATACAACACTGTTGAAAACTGTTACGCCAAATTTTCCCTAGTCGTGTCTCCTGTGTGGCAAGTGAATAGAATACTACCTTTCTTGACGTTGGGTATCTTGTATGTGCGGTCATTCAGTCATGTTTTTGTTATGAAGCGTTCCATGCATATATCGTTACAAAGGCTAGATTCTACTTTGGTCAGATCTATTTCTAGCACATCTGTGAAACGAATCATTCTGACGTTAACGAAACAATGAAAATATTTACTTATGTGCAATGACCAAGGTCGACATCTTCTTAACCCTAGATTTGATCTCTCCATAAGCCGGCTTTCTGACCCTACTAAGTCTATCAACTACGTAAAAAACAGGTACTTAACTGTCAGGAATTACCTGAGTCAGTGCGAAACTACGGCTCAACAAAACAGGAGTGAGGTACATTAAAAACTCCTGATTGACAGTATTCAAAGTCATTCATCTTCTGCCCTGGATTCGAACCCCATATAGCCCGCCGAGTTTCTGAAAATCGGCCATTTGTTTATGAAACCAACCCTCTCAACCATTACTATACAATGCAAGTGATGTCATTGTGTCTTTTCAGAGAAACGTGTGATATTGGTCCTTGTAATAATCCTCTGAAGCTCTAATATTTAACTTTCTGTATCTGTGCTCGTTTTACATCAGTCAGTCGGTTAGGAGATGAACTTCTGTTTAGAAAATCACACTCAGGGAACTCATGAAAGAAGAGATGTTCGAAGTCTGCCTCTATCCGAGAACTTTGCAAGTTGTGTTGTCTTTCAGTCCAGCGCCTAGTTAGGTCTGGTTTAATTAATCGACTTGTTATTTGTGTAGAGGCAGGTTTATCCGCAGACATAATAATCACAAGCATTTTTAAAATGACTTTTACACCAGAACACCTAATTGGGTTAGTATGAATTCCAAACAACCTTCTAATTAGGATTGCGTTCATTTGAAGGGCATAGACAAGGTAGGACTGGAAGATATTTCAAAACGATGATCCTCTATTGGTGCTAAATAATTACTGTTTTGGTCTTTGAGGCCCGAACAATTCTGATCATAAGCATGGACATTCACAAAATCAAGCAGTACGAGAGTGCATCAACTAGTTGGTCGTGAGAACATGAAGTTGTGGTGAAACGATAAAACCCACAAAAACTGCCTCAGACGTTTGGACAAAATAACCCCTTATTAAATACCTTTAAACTCAAATAGTACCACCGAGTGTGATTTTTCATCATCATTTAGAGGTAAAAGCCTGCTCAATTTTAAAAAGTCGAGGGGACATGACGAGATACGATTGTTGGCAATGAGCATGTTCAAAATTGCGCACTCAGGAAGACAGAATTAGTGGACAAACGTTATTTTCTTTAGGAAGCCAGAAGACAGCAACAGCAACTGTTCTAGGCGCGAACTGCATGCATGCGTGCGCCTAAGCCGTGTCTGACTGCGGCCATTTATTGAACACCAAAATATCGATTGGCGTCACGGCGGCAGAAAGTCGACGGTCTGCGCCACACGCGGCCAAACTGCCCACGGTTCTTGAGGGCTTAAGACATCTTAGGTTGAAGTTGACAGTGGGCAAAGATGTCACATAAAGGTACGCCTCCAACTTTCCTGTAGGGTGCTTTACAACTGGGGAAAGTGTAACACGTTCAACGGGTGTGTTCGTAAGCAATACGTCAGTTCGACCGTCGTAGTCCGATGATATCAAACGCATGCACCACAGCACGATGGTGCAGGGACGGTAACTTGCGCTGGATTGCAGTGAGAGAAGACTTGCATTGCGTCTGCCTCACCCTCTGTTCCACTCCCCCACCGTTTAAAGGGTTTCGTATAACAAAGGAGGTATCTAAGCCGGCACCGATTTCATTAAATATTAACGTAAAGGTTGGAATGCCTTTTTCTTATAGAGAGGAATTGTGAGGTGAGGTCGTGCAGCATATTCCCAAGATATTTCAGAAATACCAGGATGCCAACTTTCCTATCGGTCACCTGCAAAAACCAAACTTGGTTAAAATGACTACTCACATTGCATGAAGTTCTTCCATTGTTTTTCGATACCCTCATAGTTTTAGCTATAATTTATATAAAAACTGTTAAAAAATTCTTTTTTGTACTCTTTTCATATATATATATATATATATTGCCGGTTTCGATCGGGAATATGAACATTGGTAATGGTCCGCTCACCGATCGGTTACAGGACTCACTCGTCCCGTTGTGCCTTGGGGCTAACTCTCAAGCCCCGCCAGCAGCCGTAAGGCAGCTAAGTACATAGGCAGAATAACATAACCGACAATAACAAGGGAGACTGGAATGGCCATTTCTGGCTTATTAGCCGTCATCAGCCAGCCATACCCAAACCCAGGCGCTGCAGCGCCCGAGCCTCGAAATCGCGACCTTGTTGGGCAGAAGTCCAACGCTCTACCCACTGCGCCACGAGCTCGTTGTCTTGCCGGTTTCGATCGGGGTTTGGGTATGGCTGGCTGATGACGGCTAATAAGCCAGAAATGGCCATTCCAGTCTCCCTTGTTATTGTCAGTTATGTTATTCTGCCTATGTACTTAGCTGCCTTACGGCTGCTGGCGGGGCTTGAGAGTTAGCCCCAAGGCCCAACGGGACGAGTGAGTCCTGTAACCGATCGGTGAGCGGACCATTACTAATATATATATATATATATATATATATATATATATATATATATATATATATATATATATATATATATACATTTCCGTTGTATTTGCATCTGGGGTTTACAGTCTACTTACTCCATTCTTCCCATGTAAGGAGAATCATACATGTATCTACACACTTCAGAATATATCGGATTGGGCTCCTAAATTTTTGCGATGGATGTAGGCTATAATGTATACTTCATAAAAAATGTTAATAAACAGACCAATGCGATGGTAGTGGAACCAGAATTGCATGATTTTAAAAAAATCGGCTTTAAACTTTCTAAGAGGGATGCCCTTTCTCCCAGCATTAAACGTTAATCAGACGTGCTTAGCTACCAAATGCGTAGAAGAAAGTGTATTTGGGTCTATTTTCTATAAAATATATTCAATTTACACGATAATTGAAAATTAATAAAATTGCATCCTAGTTAATAGACTTTTTTCCAAGTGTCTGTTCTGCAGGCGTTCAATAGCAGGCCTCCTGGCGTGTCTGAAAAATCTTGGAAGTATACTCCATGATAATTAATATCACAATCGCACTGATGTAAACACATTTTTGAATTGCGTTTAAAATTACATGTGATCGGCCAAATCCTATCTTCTTACATTTTTGAACATTTCAAGGGAGGCGATTAAGACGGGTAAATTGCAGAAGAATTCTTTCGCAAAGCACGAAGAAAGCTCTTGATTGTCCCGGCTTATGTTGCCGTTTTTTTCGATTGAGTAGCCGTATTCAATCGCACCAATAAAATAGCTTCTAACAAATTTCCTGTTACCCCTTAAGTTTGGAAGAAACTGTGACCAGCACACGGTAGATTGCATAGGAGAGTGCTTTCTGAAGACAGCAAAACATCGCTAATTCAGTAGATGGCCTCCAAAGTGGCATTTCAGATATTTCGGTCAGGAAATTTTATTTTCCAATCGCCCCCGCACGCGTTAAAGTAACCATAATACCTGTTTTATGAGGTGGAGACCAGGGCATATGCGGCAGTATAGACTGCCCGTTTAGTCTTAGATGTCATTCAATCCAATTAGATCAGCAGCTGCTTGACAGGTTCGGACATTCAACTGAAGAATAGGCCAGGGAAGCCATTGTTAGGTGGACTCTAAGGTGTCCATTCGCAAAACGCATCAATGCATTGCTCAAAGTACTAAATGTGACGCGGGTAAATCTATCAAGATGCATTAACTGTCGTGGTTTGGTAGTTTTTAAGCCGAGAGAATAATTTGGTCATCTCAAGAGAGCGAGTCAGGCCTCTATGGCACTGCCACTCAGATGGGACACGAGTCTATCACCTCTATCGAGCCAGGCATGCGTGGCACGCATAGACGGGCCGTGTTGGCTTTTCAGGTACTGCGCTCGATCTGATCTTTAGTTGTCCTGACGCTGCTTTGCCCAGTAGAGGGGGACACAGAAAGAGTGTGATAGATGTGGCGCAAGTCAATCATCGTTATAAAATAATTCACGCGTAAGTCACCCTCCTGCGCACACCTGCGCACATGATGGTAATCGTGGTTTGTGATGGTTAAACTGATTTGTTGATGGCCTCCTGCAAGAGTCCGAAATCTCAGGCAAATACATCTAGTGTCCCGGTGGTCCAGATTTCCTTACCAGTTACTGGGGTTTGCGAAGCCATGCAGCGTTTGATACCACCAAAACAATGTTTGCCGAGGGAATGCTGTGTGATGTATTGCGTACTTAACGTCATCCAGTTCCAAAATTTAGTGTTTTTTGCTTTTAGGAATCCAAACGCACCGGACATCGCTTGGACGCATCCAAAAAATACCTCATTTATATGGCCTATGTATACTAGTCGCAATGAAGTCATCCTTCAGATTTGTAAGCAATTTCCTTCCTGTTTCCATTTTGAAACCTTTAAATTCACTACTTCCATCGGATCTTAATTGCTTATAAACCAGCTACTGAAGAGGGCCGAGAACACCAAGTATCTGTCAAAGAACCTACCAGCTAGAAACATCAGGAGTTGAAGTAAGAGTTACACAACTCATGGACGAAATGCATACTGGCGAAGACCCCATCAATATTGAACACCCTTGAGTTCGGGCTGTACGTTAGCCGGTAGACTTCCCTGTGTTCGCATAACCCCCTCCCCCACACCCCAATTCAGGCTAGGGTTCCAAGTTTATGTTCCGTGCTCTTTTGGTTAGACTGGCAATTTATGTGGTGGTCACCTATCGTGGGCATTTCGGAGTCATCAAATCTGAGGGTGCGACTGGGCGAATAAGACGCTTATTCCAGCGATCGCTCCTCCTCCTCCTCCTCCTCCTGTTCCTCCTTGTCCTTCTCCTCCTCCTCCTACCTCCTCCACCTCCTCCTCTTCTCATCCTCCTCCTCCTCCTCCTCCTTTCCATCTGCTTCCTGGAACTCGTACTTTCACTTGCATCGACGGTCACTATCCAGAAAGTTTACGATTTTCTGTTTTGTTTTTCGCCTTCCTAAACATTTGTTAACAGCTCGCTACGGCGGCGCCACCACTCCTGATGCCTGGGGTGCAGACACCTTTCTAACCCTTCAAAAGTCCTTCCGCAAGCGATACACTCTGTTCTGGTCTGACCTCTTTCCCAAATTGGTCGCTGACCTGGAGACCAGAAAGTCTGCTGGACGGCGAGAGGAGGACGCCGCCGGCAGCCTGGCATCCTCACCTATGTCCCTGGGTGCCACGCTTGATCGGTTACAGCAACTGGGTGGTACCAGCGGAGTGGACTGGTTATTGAAGGTGGAGCCCCTCAAAAACCCCTCGGACGCCAAAGGCCCCGCATCAGCTGCGGAGGCGTCAACGCTTACGCACATTCCTAACAATCAGAACCCCTGGGGCGTCCAAAGCGAAGGGAAAAAGGGAAAGATATCAGCATCGTCCTTTAATGGAAGTGTCTTAGTCTCCGGTGGCATAGAAACAAGCATCACGCCTTTGCCAGTGGATAAGGCGGTGAGTCGGGCATTTTGTCCACTAAAAGACATGGTTAATGGCTTATGTGAGCAATTAAATAAACACGGTAAATGCACTGTTGCACAAATACTAGCTAAAAGCCTAGAAATGTAGAATTCGGCTCATCAGTGAGTCCGCCAGCGTTCCCAGTATGCCTTTTGGAAGGTACTCTAATTGCAAAGTTTAAACTTTTTAATATCTTCCAAAATAAATGCGTTAACCTGTAGTTAATTTTTCGCTAGATTAACTTTGAAAAAAATTAAACATATGGGACGTATTAAGCAGAAGTTGTAACTGATACGTAAACCTAATGCAGGCCAAGAAGCAATCAGAAAATTGATCCACATGCGTTTAAATAAATTGACTGACATAAGTAATCAGGAAAAGATTTACAGAGCAATCCCTGCGCTCCGTGCTGCATGCTCTCTATATATGACATCAAATTTATAAGTAAAGAAGAAGAAAAAGAAAAAGAAAAAGAAAAGGAATAATAATAATAATAATAATAATAAAAATAATAATAAGAAGAAGAAGAAGAAGAAGGTTATTCGCTAACTAGCATTATAATTTTATTCATCTGAGCTCTCGAGCTCCTACTGGAGTCCACAGTTAGAAATGAAAGTGGCAACACAACAAGCAACAAAGCGGGAGTGGCTGAGCATACACCAGTGACACCAGTCTGGGGGGTGACTCGGAATTCGGGTACCAAATCGATAAATCGATTAACTGAGTTCTCATCGGAGGGCCAGGCTTCAATCGATTCCCTGCTTCTTGTCTTGATTCTGGCGTGGCTACGAGGTCAAACTCGCGAGCCGTTTCGTAGAAATGGGCAGCTACTGGTGATAATCCATCACCCCGTCTTACAGCCAGCTTATACCCGTGTATGCGCGATCCAAGCATGTGTCCCTTTTGTCCTCTGTAGTTAAGAGTACCCCCTAAACGGGCCACGTGGTAGATGCGCTGGATCAACATGGAGGCCTAATCATGGTATGGCAGGTGTTTTTTTGGGATGAGGTCCCATAACTAATGCCGAACACGGGGGGCGCGCGTGCCCAACATGGGCGAAGAACCTTCTTCTTTTTTCTCAACAATAAACAATTTTTAGGACCAGAACCAAACATTCAGGTTCTAGGCATGTGACGAAGGAAACTTGTCGAGCACCGTACATTATGTGGAATTTCCTGCATATAATTCTGAGTGAAAGAGGCAAGCTGAGAGCCCGCCCACTTACAGAGTCCTCCACAGCCACCTTCAGACAAGTAATACTGGGCTCTCATTTGTCACAAGGTCCTGAGAATGCTACTTGATTCAGTGCTGTGATCGCGGACGGCAGTATGAGTTGTTTTGCAAAGCCTATTCACTTAACTTCTGAACCGCTCTCCATCTTCCCTTAACGGCCTCTAAATGTTCACGGAATTCATCTTCCCCACAGCTTCTAATTCAGCATCTTCGTGTTCTATCGGATTCCTGCATAAACATAGCTTACAATAAAAGTGCAGCGATCAACAGATATAAATAAATAAAGGTAAGCAAGTGTAAGGGCAGTAAGATCACGTTTTACACGCCGTTCACGTGAGATAGTGGCACGAACGCGTGTGTGCGGTGTCGCAGTACGATTAAAGGACGGCAACCACTGAAATGTTTGATTGCATAACTGGACTAACCAATGAGGTTTAAGAGACAGTTATCTCGGTAAATAACTCTTCACGTTTATCTACGCGATGTCTTTGGCTACTAGGATGGTCTTTCATTTGTCTCAACGTCCTGAGAATACTGCTTGATTCACTGCTCTGATCGTGGACGGCAGTATGCGTTCGAGAATTCAGACACGTAAGATATTCATTCCGGTGCATGAGCAGCTGCTTTTAACTGCCTTCACTCCAAACCAAAGTTAGATCTGTTGAAGGTACTCGCTGGTCGGTAGTAAAGACTGCTGCGCAAAACAATGGTTGAACAATTAGAATCGAGGCATTGTACCGCATACCCCTTCGCGCACAGGATTTATTACTGGTTCTGGGAATCCTATGTATAGGAATAGCTGGCTTGTGTTTCCACGTAGTACAAGCAGCTCACCTGTTTTTGGCGAGACAGAATGGCAGCCTCTTACTTAGTTCCCACAAATAAAGCCTTGTCTTTTCATCGAACCCCAAGCAAAATATTTCTGTTTCCAATGATCCCCGAAGGTCGCCTTGGCTGCTGACGCGATGACCACAAGCGTTGACACGGAAAAGCACAACAAGGAATCAACCTGCTAGGGAGTTCTATGGGCCCAGCTTTCGGTATTCATTCACTGTCAGTCCATCTTTCAATGGATATCGGATAAATGCTTAAAAAGGTTGCGGGATTGCTCCTGCATCTAGTCTGCCCTACGTCATTACGAGGACAGTTGAGACAAGGGATGTGATACATTTCACCCGACTGCTCATCAGGATTTAATGGGTTGCCTTTCATTATGAAGCAGCGATCACAAAGGTTCCCACGAAAAAATAAGAACAAGTGAATTCTAAGGACCCCGCTTTCATTAACGGAGAAATGCTTTGAAGCTTGCGGGATTGCTCTTAAATGCTAATTCCTGCTCCAGTCAGTGCTCCGGAGGAGAGCCCACACACAGAAGCACACCTGGACGATGCACAGGGAAGGCGGGGTTAATCTTCCTCATGAGGTTGGACGGGCTGTATTTTTGATGAATGGGTCGGAATTACGCATGAACCCTCTCCTCCAACTGAGCGCTATCCCTGGGGGGCTGAGGTAGACCAAAAGCCACCAACAGCCGCAATTTCTTGGCGTTAAATATCTGTCAGCAAATAACCAAACATTGCGTCCGCTGCCTTCCATCCCTCTCCCCACACCCCCCTCATGGACATTTAAACAAGGTCAGCCAGTTTACATTAATTTTGACGTTGGCTGACCTTTTGTGCTGTTTTTATTGATCACCGGCATGACACCTAAGGGGATGAGGAGCCAACGCTGTGGCACCAAATCCTACAAGCATCTGGTTTAAGATTTAACGTTTTGAGCCACTTATTTCATTCGAAACTCCCAACTGAGTCACCAGGACAAGCAATTTTGCCAATCCATGCAGTTTTAACGGGGAGAGAGAGAGAGAGAGAGAGGGAGGGGGGAATACGCTTTATTTTGAAATCGTCATTCAAAATTTTCAGTAAAAATGATTCCGTTCATTGAGATCATAGAAAAAAATTATCCTATTACGCAAGACTCAAACGGTTAAACTGAGTATCTGTTGGGGACACAGTTCCAATGTCGGTTTCTATATTTCTGCCATTTTACTCTTGAGATAGGATGCTAGAAATGTTAATACAGAAATATGATATTTCAGTGTACAACAGGCGATAAGTCGAAAGCTTCGGCTCATGGGACGGGACAACATCATCAAGAATTCAATCAGCAAATTGTGAAGTATCCTTCGATTGTCGTATCCACTAAGACAATATAAGAAAAGTCGGCAGCAGAAGAGAGAACTTGTCAGAAATGAAATCTGGTCTATCATGGTCAGGTTGAACAACAGTCACCCAAGGGAGCCGAGGCTAATGACGCTTTATACAAATTCCAAAACACCTTTAGTCTCCGCAAATGACCAGTTTAAAGTTGGAGTTTTATGAGTTAAGTGCCTCCGCTGGCAAACCCTCCAGCCTCCGCGTGCTTAAGATTACAGAACCTTCTCAAAAATGTAAAATTTTACGAAGAGAAATCTTTAAGCAGTCGTTGGCACGCTGTCGCTCCCTCCACGTAGAGTGAAGTCTTTGCCAAAGAACGCTTCATCGCAGGTACTTGAAGTCCGCATCCTCTTGGGACTGCATGTTTTGGCCCTTCGTCAGCAGTGTTTGCTTTAAGGACCAGTACATAGGAGGCTGGAGGATGCAAACGGAGCTTGCAGTTGGTAGAAAACCGCAATTCCATCGAATAAACGTTTTGGAGTGGTTTATAAGAGTAAGTGGCGAGAATTTAGTGAAAGTGACCATAACGGTGGGCGTAGATTATATGAACTCCCACAGAATAGGCAAACAGGAACGTCCCACACCCGCTGGCATTGTGCTACATTTCAGGAAGGGTGCATATTCCTACCCAAAAAACTAACCACTTAACTCTACGGCAAACACAACCTTAATCCTAACCTTAATCCTAATCCTAATATTCGTAGAATTTAACAAAATACCACCTGCATTACGAGGCCTTCTTTTTCCGCTCTCCTGTCGGGTGGAGGCATATAAACGGTCCCTAATCCACTAACAACTATAAATATAAGTAGTATATATGGGTGTGGTTGTGCGAAAGTAGTAGCGATAGTAATAGTAATACTATGAGCAGTAGCAAAAATAGTAGCATATGCGGCAATTGCAGTTAAGTAATAGTATTGTTGGTAATAGCAGTAGTGGCAGTAGAAGTTTGTCCTCCAAACGGGCCGTGTGATAGATGCGCTGGGCGACGAGACCAGGGCACGGCCGACGTTACTCAGGATGCACCGCCATATCAAGTGCCGAACACGGGGGTGGGAACGTGGTGGCACGCGTAGGTGTAGGCTTACGCCACACCCGCCACTTGCCATTTATGGCAAGTGGGATCTGATTCAGGCGTGACGGCACGGTCAGGAGCGTCTGCGGCCGCGTCAGCCACATGTCTTCTTGACTCTGTCTTGACACCGTGCACAGGTCGGTAAGGGAAGAGGGAGTGCGGTAGCTGCAGCGAAAATCTTCTATAACTTAAAACTTATACTCGCGTTAGCCACCGTCCCTGCACCACCATTCTGTGGAGCATACGGTGCACCTCGACATAACCGACAGTTGAACTGTGGCAGTAGAAGTAGCGTCGGCAGTAGCATTAATGGTAGCGATGAGGGTAGTAACGATAGAGATAGTGGTGATACTACTTGAAGAAGCTGCATTCGTTGATGAACGCTCACCGATCGATAACGGAACTTACTCTTTCCGTTCTATTTTGAGGCTCACTTTTGAGCCCCGCCAGCAGCAGCACAGCGGCTAGTAGTAGAAGAGACAGAGGATTCCTCTGCTTTTTTGAAGAGAGTGGCAGAAGTGATGCTAGAAACTTGTGCTGAGATTGCCAGACGTGGCTGGTGGAGCTAAAAACAGTCCGTCTGCGCATGCCACACACACAGTACACTAGGATTTCACCTTAAGGGGTGGACTGCTCGGATCCCACAGGTAGCAGAAGGGTCAGATTTAGAAGTAACCGAGGAACGTACTCGCTAGAACGTTCGATTTCTGATTAACAGATCGCGGGTTCGATCCTCGGGTGATGCACTACCTGGGGCTGGGTATGACTGGCTGACGATGGCTAATGAGCCAGAAATGGCCATTCCAGTCTTCCTTGTCTTGACTGGCGATATTCAGCTGAAGAACACACTGTCGAATTACACGAGAGCAGCCTAGACCTTGCCTGCGGTGTGTGACGTTGGACGAGTTCATGTCTGGTGCGTGTGTTGATGGCGAAGGTTCCGGCAGTGGGATTTATTTTGCAGGGGCTTACCGCAGGTTTTCATGGAGGTCCATGCGATGGCTGAATGTGCGAGGGAAATGTGGATGTTTAGGGCAATACCGACGGGTGTATGCTGGTGCTCCAGGGCACTGGTTCGCCAGTCTCTACACTCTGCAAAGATAACGAATAGTATGAATTTTCCCTGTCTTGATAAATCGAAATATATTTTATAAAAAACATGCAGCTAAAATGTTCCTTCTTGGACTCATTTAGTAGCAAAAAAACATCTTAGTCAAATTTTATACTAGAATAAAGGATGTCTTTCGGTTTTAAAAACTTTCTTAATTCCTGAATTCCTGCGTATTTTCAGTGTAAGGACAAGCTTGCATTTATATAAGCTATTAAGAATAAGCCATTGAGGAGACAAAAATTGTGCAAATAAATATAAATGGAAAGAGACGATATTTTATGAATAAACATTTGATGGTCCTCAAAAAACATCATAATTAGAAAATATTTAAAACCAAGAGATGCCCTTCCTTCAAGTATGCAATTTAAATAAGACGTACTTTGCTACCAAATATTCTCTATAAAACACATTTTGAATTTATAGCGAGATATAAAATCAGCAGCAAACACACATATCACGTAATTCATGATTTTTGCAGTGTAGTTTATTGAAGGTGGCAGTAAGTAACCTCATGCAAAAGCCGACATCCTGATGTGACTGAAGTGTATTGGGATTATGCTGTAAAATACTTAATATTGCAACCCTACTTCAGTACTTTTTTGAATCGAAAACGCATGTCAGAATTTTGGTTGAAATTTCATGAGACAGCAAATCTACAGTTAAGCTCTTCACTTCCATTCCATTTAATTAGGCCTTTGTCCTCCAATTCACCGACTTTTTAAATTCTCCACCTTCCTATCCCTAGATGTTTTCTCCGCAATGCCTTCGACTAGGCCTACTTAGTATGCTTTATCGCGGAGAGGGCGTTCAATGCCATTCAATCAACTGCAGTTTTACGACTCTTTATAGTTTTCAGGGCACCTCGGCTAGCATCGTGATCCCTAAAGCTATCCGCCTTAGCATGCAATCATATTTCGCCGAAAACATAAAAACCCTTTACCAGGGATAACGACGCTCAGTTGCAGCATCAAGCTTTTCCTTTCTACATCTACAAGCACAACCAGGAAGGTCTTGAGTGCTAACGCGGGTTGCATTGAATTTTGAGCAGTGCTGAAAGCATAGTTTCCAAATAAAACACACTCCCTCCGAATCGCAGGACCTCTCGAATACACGGACGATAAGAAGAAGGCTGAGTTGGTTGCAACCAAAAAAACCTCGAAAATGGTCATTTTGGCCTCACTGGACCACTAGAAGTAGTACCTCAATCGAAACATTCCAACTTAAGTAGCTAGTTAAGTAGCATACACTTTACTCACCGATTTTCGTTGCTGTTATTAATTCACATATATTTTACAGAAAAAGGGCATCAAAATATTATTTTTTGTACTCTTTTGATAGCAACTTATGTCTATTTCAAATTTTATATTTGAAAAAACGGTATCTTTCCGTGTTAAAAAGTCTCTAAATTGCCGAATAATTTTGAAACCTGCCGGCCTTTACACTTGAAGTCACGGTTTCCAAACTACATGCTGTATACATTCTGTGTATGGAAAAATCAAAAATCCCTCTACGATATAAAAAAAGAAGGCACACAGTTCCAAAAAACGTTTTAATGAATGTGGATCACGCTGTATACGTTACAGGCAACATTAATAAATTGAAGAATACGAGGGATCACGGATGAGCATTTCAAGTTCTTTAAAAATCTCATAATTACAAACATGCGTTAAAATGTTCCCTCTCGGATCATTTAGTAAATGATAACGTCTTAGTCAAATAAAGGATGTCTTTCGGATTGCCGGCGGTCAGAAAGAAACTATTTTAAAAGCCAGCGCTGTAGGGTGACTGAAATATCGTCGGATAAGGCTGCCAGATAATTAAAACGACAACCTTACTTAAGTGATTTGTTTGAATCGAAAACACATTTCAGAATTTCGGTTGATATTGCATGAGAAAGGGTATCTACGGTATGTTTTTTTGGCAGTTTTCGAAACCTAAGTAGTTACGAATGTTTACTAACACAGCTAAGCAAATTTAATTTTTATAGGTTGCTGGTTCGCAGCGTACCTGCTTTACAAGTATCTTCTTCGTGTTTTCAAATGTTTATCATCCTGAAAATCATTAATTTACTCTGTGAACATATTTCCTGAAGGAATTTCGTAATTATTTTGTCCTGCCAACGTGGATATTCCACTGTGCATAGAATAATTGCATGTCAAAGTGTGCAAAAGCCAACCAGCCTTGTGCACGTGATCAATCCACTTCCGAACGTTCCATTCCACAAAACTTTGCAAAAAAGGCTTCGCAGTTACTATTAATTGCGTAATTTCCCATTTTTTTAAAGGCGCAACAAAGTAGGTCATATTTATTATTAAACGGAGATTTAAGCAAACAATCTAATCACTGCATTCAAGGGAGGCTAGTTAAACAAAAGTGTTGCAAATCGATGACCATATCGTCTCCCAAGAACACAGGGTCTCCCCAGTGCAGTCTCCTTGGCGTTAGGGAAAGATGGTAGACGGAAATTTAAAAGTTACTATTTTTCATATGGTATTGTCCACTGTTATCGGCTATTTTGTGCAATTTTCTGTCGGTTTCCTGCTTTTGACCTTGCCCGTGTTGCAAGAACCGGTTTTTAGATTATGAAAATTGCTGGTTATTTTCATTTATAGAGTGAGTCAAATTGGTTAATTGAGTTACTGCTGGCTCCAGTGGTTGACAGAATTTCGTGCAACCGTTCACATTGGTTAGGAATTCAGTCGATAGAAATAATTATATGCACGAATTCCGCACCCTGCTTACGCAACAGGTAGGTCTAACCATTTTCTTATATTTTTTGCAAAATAACCGAAAATCACGGGAGCCTCTATCCAGGCTGGATAAGTATTTGGAAAGACGACCCATTCGGGAACCGCATTAATTATAGTACGGAGCCAAATAGAGGTTGGGTATACCGTTTCTAATCTACTTTATTCACCAATTTGACCATGGCAGACTGTCACAATAACTTTTATATTTAAATGTACAGGTTCCGCTATTATTCGGTATTAGTGTTGGAAGTTTTCAGACATCCGGAAGTCCATGGCGTTTGTAAACAAGATCTCTCATTTCCGTTCCGGCCTGCAAGTCCTAAAACTGCGAATCAACTATGCATTCCGTTATACCCGCAGCATCACCATAAAAGTCCTCGAAATTAACAATTCCCCGGTTTGTCCGGCTCACAAACACTTCGTATAACAGTACGTGCAATGTGCTAAATCATAGCGAGAGAGATATTCTGCCTAGGTTTACAGGGAGTCCAACTCGTCCCTTCCTCCAACTCCCACAAAAGTTTCGCACGCGAGCCAGACCGTTTATTGCCTTCAGCCCCCCGCACCATCCCTAGCGCGACAACAGTCTGCATTATTCACTAGTCCTGTCAGTCGGTCGTCTGTTCGAAAGCCCCCTCCCCATCCGCACCCATCGCCACCCTCCTCAGCATCGCTTACACCTGGGGGGGAGGGGGTACACACATCTCGCACGGAGAAGACATGGGCACTCGAAGGGGCGAGGGTTCGAAAAAAAGAGACCGTGCATTTCAGTCTCTACCCCCCCCCACCCCCACACCTCCCACATTGCCCGACCACTTCCCCTGAAGTCGGCTATTGCCAGCCTCGTAGCGTTTTAGAATCCTGGGCCATTATGCGTCACAGCGCGTCGACCGCAGTCTTAGGTATACCAGTGGCACGTGCAGGTGAGGGGAGAATTGACGTGGCCCAGTGACTCCACTGTCAACTCTGAGAATGGTTTAAAAATCGTTAAAGACCTATTATTGGGAGTATTAGAGATTCAGACTGAGCTCCATACGGCCAAGTGGTCTACCTTTGAGGTTTAATGGAAGCAATGAAAGCATCCCTAAAATGGATCACGCGGTAAATAAGCTCGACTAAGACGAGGTCTAGATTAGGGCACAGCAGGCGTTATTGGGGATGTGCACATGGGGGGGGGGTGGATGGTGGCACATCTAGGTACAAACTAAATCACGCCAGCCACCTGCGTCCTCTCTCACATCCGGTATTTTTGACTTGGTAATGACGCCGGGCGCAGGCAGGAGAGTGTGTGATAGATGCTGCGCAAGTATACTGTCGCTATAAACGTCTCGCTGTAAGGTTGTTTGCCGATCTGCTCAGATTGCTCCAGACGGGACAACGACCCTCATCTGACTCCAAATATCCTTGATGTTCGAATCTCAACTCATTCCCGCATAAATTGCCGTTCGGTTTTCGGAGGCACCAAATGAGCCTTAAATGTTCATTGTAATTTTCCGCTCCTATAATTGGATGCTCCTGGTAATTGCACAACAGATATAGGGGTTACGCATTTGTCAAACCTGCATGTATGCGTATGCATAATACCCTTGTATCTGCAATAATTTTTGCTAAAGATACCAGGCGCTCTACTTAATGCAAAAAAGAAGGTACACATAGGTCATTCTGCAGTACAGCAGAAGCTCACAGTTTCTGCCATGAATCGAATCTGCTCGCCAAAGTTGCACCCAAAAGTGCCGTATAGTTAAGCTTTTCCTGTCTACTCACCTCTCCCCATCCTTTGTTTTCCCTGCTCACTCGCCATCTTCCGGGGTCACGATGTCAGCAGTCCGTACCATTCCCTAACGAGGACGCACGTGAATCGGTCGCGGAAACCAGTAGCAAGAGGATCCTCCTTCTCACCCTCGTTGTTGGCCTGTCCCTATTCCTGTTGAATGTAATCTTCGTTGGAACCTTCTACGTTTGCATGCAGCAGCGCAAAGACCGACGTAGCAATGGCATTCTAGTCTCGGCCACCGACGCGGACAACGGGGCCACAAGTGAGTTCTTGTCAGCGTCGACTTTCCCCTTCCCCGCCCATTTTTTTCTCTGGAAGTTTGATCAAGTAATGGGCAGGAGGACTTACGAAGATAGTCTTCAGCGATCCGACATTGCTAGCTAATCCTTCGTATAAATCGTTTTTTTTTTGCACGCGACCGGAATTATTACTGCTTTGGCGACATGAAGCGTTTCGTTTTAGTGCATAACATTTAACCGGAATCACATGCTGCCAGTTCCTGGCTTGTTTTTGTTCCTCCCAGCTGACTGGCGTCAATGGTTTGGACATAGCTATCCTCCAGTAAACAGAGCTGATAACCCTAGAATATGGACGTCAGTCAAATGAGATTGAACGAGTGATTGAGAGGGGGGAGAGAGAGAGAACGAACGAGTCACGAAATGGCTGCGTGTGTCGGATTCGCTGTGTACTTGTCAACGGGCGCTTTCTCAAATACAAAAACCGGACAGTCTGCGCCAATCAAATAGTATCATACTTTGCACTGCGATGGTTGTATTTTATGAAAAGAATCAGTATATAGTTTGTCAAAACAACGAGTTTTGGCAGAATGATGAGCCCATAATAAAGACATTTTAAAATCTGGTAAATGACGTTTAAAAATGCTGTCATTCATAGGGGCAAAATTAGTTTTTAACGAGGAAAAATGCGCCAATCAGCTAAATTTCCGACGCAAAATGTCCAAACAGGCTGCAACAGTGGCAACTGAACAGTTCAGTGTTACAGACGGGAACTCGAATCATGGCTTGAGAGTAACGGGAAAAACCAGCTTCACGTATATGGCTGAAACTCTATCCCCCTAACTGCTGGGGCAATACATTGTGTCTTTAGAGAATTCTAAAATGATTCCGGCGAGCGAACAGCCTTTCTCATTACTGATAAACACCTGGAATGCGAACATTCGCATCTATTCGTGAGACTTATAACGTTCAACCAACTGAATATGGCAACTAACGGTAAGTACAAGAGAGGCCCCAGTGGTCATTCACCAGCTTGTTCATCGTCATCAGTTGCTCAGATGTCAGCACCAAGCCGCAAAGATCTGGGCTAGACTCCGTGTCAATATTTATGGGACCAAAACACCCAGCACGGAGTCACGGGTGCCTGTTCTGTCGACTAGTTCCAAAAGGTGTGAATCTAGCGAAGTTTGCCCTAGCAACTCTTGGGCTCTTATGATGCGATTAGGACACATGAACTAGAAAACATTTTCTGCCTTTTCGCGTCGCTAAACGGCTCGAATGCTGGTCACAAACGGCTAGTTGAACGTCTCCGAGGGTTTCAGCATGCAACTTTAAGGAGATTACGGAGAAATTCCAACTGTAAGGCCAAAAATATGTGTGCCCCCTAGCAGCTCTACAACTTGCAGCATCCTGCTGATGGGGAAATCCGCTCAGTTTGATACAATAAACTGATCACCCAGGCTGGATTTCCTAAGTACCCAATCTAAAATCCACCAGATGCACCTTTTTACTAGGTTTTTTGGCCGACTCGAATACTTCGCTCCTCCTGAAAATGGATGTGCTGGACATTTTGCTACAATGTGGATTTCCCCACGAGGAGACGGAAGTTAAGACACAACAAATAAGACAGCGTGCCTGCCACTCTCTCTCTTTCGAGCCTTCAAACCCCTGCAAGAGTCCACCGTCAGAGATAACAGCAACAGCGAAAGAAGGTGACACTTAAAAGAGGTACAAACCAATCAATGATCACTGACGCAAGTCTGGACGTGAATGCGCTGGGCTCTGTACGCCGGCTCAAAATCGATACATTGATCGATTGAAGTCCCATCCGTGTGCCAGGCTTCAATCAATTTTCGGCTTATCTTATATCCGACTTGGGCGATTATCGTATTGGCTGCAAAGTTAAACTCATGGCCCGTTTAGTGGGTGGGGTCAGCAACTAGCGATAATTTGTCATCCCGTCAACTTATGTTCATGCATACGCGATCCCAGGGAAATGAGTGTGCAGTTGAGTCAGTTAAATACTTTATTGAACGCATATTCAAGAATAGGGCAGGAAAAAATATAGGATGGACAGGATATGGTTTAGGTTGTAGCGGTCTGCTTCCACGATCAGCGCCGCCACCGCTGATTTATCATGCCTTCGTGCGCCAAACCTTGCGTATTCGCGCCTGAAACCTGCTCCTGCTCGGTTCGCGGCTGGGGACATGCGAGTCTTGGCCCTAGCCTCTCGAGAACTCATAGCCAATCAAACTGCATCAGTTCATTGATCCGCTGCAGGACACACGGTTTTGATCAGGGAAGCTCCAGACACACAACAACTGGCCTGACGTGACCGCTAGCGGCAACCACTTGCAGAGGAATTTTACACTGATCCATCTTCCCTGACTTGTAATTTGGGAACCGTCGTGTTGTCGACCTCTCAGCTTCGGCATTGGTAACCGCTACATGATCTAACACGCAACCGATAGAGGTGGCTGAGCTCAATCATCACAAATATCCTCTCCTGACTTCAATTGTATTTTTCTTGTGTCACTTCATGTGACCACTATATGGATAATTGATTTAACGAAATCAGCCGATCGAGCACAGGTCATGGTTCCGTTCAAATCCAGTAGGGTTGTGAAAGATTAGCTGACAGTAAGGAGGAAAGGTACATAGGGAGGTGATCCGTCTGGAAGGAAGGATTATACCAACACATCTGCGAGACAACCGATGAGAAGTGCAGCGCTGTCCGCAACTACAGGGACACGTCATGGTAGTGCATTGGTGGGAAAGAGAGACTGGCAAGCGGAAGGAGCGGAGAGGGACAGCATTGCGAGGGACCGTCTATCCACAACGATGACCCCAACCTACGACCCCACGCAAGCGTCAGCTTCACCGAGATTCAAACAAAGCCGTCGTCTGCTTTAGTGGTGCAGTACAAGCGAGGTCCACGCGTCTGGACCCGCAATCGTAATCAGGACTGCTAAATTAAGTCTTACTGCCCTATCGGTAGACCTCTGTTGCAGTCTTTAGGATAAACTATACGCACTAGGCCTGCAAGTAAAGCAGAGAAATCAGAAAGAGACCGTAGACTCGACTGCATAAACACCAACTGGCGCAGGGCTCACAGGTAAGTATTCAGGCCATGATGACGATGCACACTCCAAAGGTAGAACACACACATTAATTTTGATGGTACGAAAATCCTTGTCTAGTGCACGGCGTGAAGACAGCATGGTATCCTGGACGTCCTGGATGCACAAACCAGGAGTCAGCCCATCAAAATCCGTCCGATCTGCCACGTCTTGATTCATCACCTACCTTACGTGGACCAGACCGGAGGAAATATAAGTGTTTTTGATATCACGACGACTGCCTCTGTAACAGTTAATATAGGTGACAGAACAGGACGCGTCAGCGTTCGTAGAGCAACCTACCTAGCCGCCTATTGGTAGAGCCGCTTAAAGATTAGGAGTTGTTCAAGCCCAAGAGCATTAATGATGCAAACCAGTCTCGCTGATATCAGCAGAAAAACTTTGCAAACCGATAAAATTAATGCTCTAAAAGCAACTACCTGCTGGGACCGCTAGTAAATCGTTGACTTAAACCAGCATCGCAGGTAGAGAAAACAGGTGACAGGTAGTCAGGCGGCTCGGAATAATGGTTTTAACAGAAACAAGAAAAAAGTACGACAAACGGGATTATCAACCCGCGTTTTGACCCTACAAATTGTAAGGCCTATCTGATTTTAAAAATAGACAATAGACCAAAGTACCCGTGCAGTCATACCAATAGTAAAGGCGTTGTAGTGAGCCTTTCTGACTCTTTGGAAGTTGATCCCAAAATCCGCAGCTCTGTTTGCTTAAAAAAACGGTGGACAGATAAAAGAAACCTACTTGCGGATATTGGGGACAATAGCACGAAGGCATTTCTTGAATTTGAACTTTTCAAATACTTTACTAATAATCTGAGCCCATTTATTTTGGGTTACGGTTCCCTTCAGCTTACACTTGCTACGGGCGGGGACAGGCCTGCTTATGCCACCTGTGCATGGCGATCCCTGGGGATTTCTATGCAGGCGGGGCCCCTAGGAGAATCGTAGCTTGGTTGAACAAGATCGTCTCTGTCACAATTATAGTGTTATGAAACCTACTCTCATGATAGCGGTGCCAGACTTTGTCGGTTGAGGCGATGCGCCAGACTTTGGCTGCCCCATGAACACGGCCACTGTTAGTTTGTAGCCAATTATTCGTCTGTAGTTAGCCAATTACCTTTTCCGAGGTATTTCAAATTCTCTGGCACAAGTAGATGCCCGAAGCGACCAAGAGCTAGGCAATAGTCTAGGTAACATACTTACGGCACAGCATGACCTTTTCTCCCACATTAATAGGGGTATTGTCACCGCGAATCAGCTTAATTCTTAAGATAAAAAGGCTTTCTTTAAAATCCCGTCCCGAAGACCACACTATCTTTATCCCTCCCACTAGAACTGATGCCTCGAAAACCATCTGACTCGCTGACTCGAGGACCGATCATAAAGTTTCCGACAGACTACTTGGCGCCTTCTGCTCCGAAAGGCCTCACCCCTAGTCACCTCCAGTTGAGCGGTGGTGAGACGCATTCTGAGTTCCGGCGACAGGCCAACACTGACTACCACGGCCTCTCCTATCCACGTAGTCCCCAGACACAAGCCATTCTCGGGGGACCAGCCATGAAGCTGACAGACGATTTGGTCTGCGGACGCGATGGCTTCCCAAAACTTGGACGACACAACCTTGCGACCCTGGACAATAGTTGGCGTCCGATGAAACACGTGTCCCAGATGTCTGCAACCTCCACCGCGCCGCTGCAACCAGAACAGGTGTAAACGAGGCTGTCTTACCCAGCACATCGCATGCAGACCCCATTGACGTACAAGGACACATACAAGCCCGCACGCAAAACAAGGGCTCCACCAGGAAACCCTGGCAGTCGTGGTTTTCTCTCAAATAAATGTTTGCTCGCTAGCTCTCTAGTTCCGCAGCCATACTGTCCCTCCACATCTTGCCACCCCATGAACGCCAAACAACAATAAGTGCTTCCCGTTAAGTATGTCACGATGTTATCACAACATGCTGACTCTGCTTTCCTCTTGGCGGAGCTATACTCTTCCTTTCCCTTCCTCAAATTCTTCACACAGGAGAAGACGAGCGGCAAAGCGAATTCAGTTGCTCTTACGGACAAAATGAGTGCGAGATTCAAATGCTTTAAAACCTACCTGTGCCGATGCGTCGCTCAAAAGCTGAAGCCATAGGTAGAGGCTGTAAGCCAGTAGCGCTATATTCTGCAAATAATCTATAATCAAGGCAGAGGAAGATGGTTGTCGGAGAGGGTAAACCTCCGGTGCACTGACAGTAGGCGTTTCAAGAGATTGTGGAACAGGGACCAGGGGACCTTGAAGAAGGGCATGTCAAAATCGGTTTTGAGGTTGATTGGCCGGCCTGGGTAGTTGCGATTGGTTGAGAACCCGACTGCAATTGGTACGCGCGTGCAAGCATGCGCAGCATTGCAACAGACACCAGAAGTAGGACCTCCACAGATGTACGCGCACACACCGCGCTTAGCCCAAATTTAGAACTAACCTACATACTAATATGGGCCCTCTTGAAGTCGGGACCGGAAACGTTGTTTAGTGTGCGATTGCCGTGGGTTGCTCGGGACAACGCGAGCCCCAGAAATAAGGGGCCACTTAGCTGCCTTACCGTTTGGTGTGAACGTCAAAACCTGTGGGGTTCATTAGATTGCCGGTCGCGGGACCATGCAATCGTAGTACCTTCAGGCCCGACGGGGCATAAAAGCAGCAAATCGGGCTAGCTACCAAAAGGTTATAAGGATATGGTGAATGTCCTCCGAAAGATAGCAGGGCTTAACTATCATCCATCCATAGGCGTGTGCGACCACGAACCTGGTTTAAATCATATTCCTGCTTAGCTCATATTGACATCTACGGCTTATGTCGGTGATGGTGAGGTCAGCTAAATTAACATCGGTGATGGCCTGAAAAAGGGACACGCAAATTGAGCTAGGTTTCTGCCGAATGCCCTTAACGCCTAGCACGATAATTATAATGGAAATTGTTAAGATTCAAACAGCTGATAGTTCAGCCAAGAGCTGATGCATTTTCCTTCCAGTATGAATTGAAAGCAAACATAACACGTGAAGCTTATCAAGAGTACGAGTTAAGCTCACGACGGCCTACCAACCGCTTCTAGTCGCTTCACCTTATGGATAAGTAGAACTGAATAGATAGTTGTACAGGAAATACATATGAGGCTGGCAAGGTCACACAGGCTAACTGATGAAAATAAGCCATTTAAAAAATGAAAAAAGGGGCGCTCAAGAAAAAGGGAATGCGCAAATCGAAGGCCTCGGGATCGCTAAGGCAAGACCAACTTTGCCACCTGATGCGTTTATTTGCACAGGCTGAGTTTTTTCCCTCGGCAGCAACCAGGTGCTCTGGCTGCACATGCAGGCGCGAATGCGGTGACCATTTTATGAAGCAACAGACGCCAGTCGATAAGCAGACACGAAATTCCACTGTCAATAAACCCTGCAATCTACAGCTGTTTACTGAGCTTGCTGTGGTCGAGATTGGGGTTGTGATTTTTAAATTCCCTCTCGTTTTACCTAACAGGTGGGGAGGAGTAAGCACCGCATTTACATAAAAAGAGATCGTTCGGCAAACCAATGACCCCACATCCCAAGGGACGTCCGACGAGGACTTCGTTTGATGCTACTTGGAGCAGCTGATGAATATCCTGTCAATAAGTAGCCGTTAGTTTAGAGGTGGTAGCTGCTATATTTTGAGGATCACTCCTGGGACATCGAATGAGGTAGGAGCCTAGAAACCGGTCATATTTGGCCCGAGGCGAGGGAATGCCGGGGATGAGGGGCGAGGTTGCCTCCTAAGCTACTGCGTAGGGAAAGCTTGAGAAAAAAGGGCCTTGAACGGATTTGATTGGGTGTAGGCAACAGTTTGAGAAGGCAGTCCTCAAAAGACCCTTCTGAATGCAATCCTCCAGACAAAAAGCTCGACTTGCAAATTGAAGAGATAACTGGAAAGGTAACTTGATCCAAAGAAGCAGTAGTTCGACGGTGTGGTAAAGTTTGGGGGCGGACGCCCAGCGGACCGGTAACACACAAACGTGGGCGTTCCGCAGACGCAGGTTGTGTTGCGGCAAATATCGCTAAATCGCAAACAACTACAGCCAGTACAGTCGAATGATCATATTACCGAGGATTCACGGATTCACAGAGGGTTCGTAGCTTGCCCACAAAGTCTGGTAAGTGCGTCAGGGATGCAAGTTCACCGTGCGCAAATTGTCTATTGTCCGCTGACACGGATAACATTTGAGGCATTCCTGACCGTGGAGCCTCAGTTGTGGGGACGTGTGGTCAGTGTGACCTGCGTCACAACGTCCGATTCAGGCACCCCGCTTTGTTCTACTTGAGTTCCTGTCTTCACTACGTAAAGCTGGCGGGATTCTAATTATCGCTTTTTTCCTTTGAAAAGAGCATCCATATACAGATGCTTTCGGCAACCCTTTGTTAGAATCAGCAGAAAATAAATTAAATTCCGGGTTCACAGCTGTCTCAGAGACTGAAGACGTTTGCAACATCGTCCGATCACCTTGAAAGCTATTTAACTGCGTCGTTAAATTAGTTTTTGGGCATGAGGCTTCTGAGTGTTTTTTTCAATAATAGTTTATATTTAACTTAAATTATATTTTAGCATTATATTATTAATACTATATAAATACGGTTAATAAATATTAAATGTAGATTAGTAAGTTAGGGCTTTATGTAGGCAAGTGTAATGCCGGAAAACAATTTCCATATTAAATCACCACCATTGATATTAGAATATAAAGAACTGATTGAATAGTGCATTTCTAATTCTTAGTATGTTGAAAACTTTACATCTTGGTGCATTTCAGAATTTCCTTAGAAAATACTCGCTAACATAAGAAAGCCTGAACAATCGAGTTTAAGGCTAATTAAATCCTGACCGGAATGTACAAATACTCTCGAATAAATACAACCAAGACCCTTGACCAAAAATTTCCCAAATCTCGTAATTGCAAGTATCATTCTGTTTCCGGCACGCAGAAAGGAGTGCTATTGCCAAACTTGCCAAAACACCATTTTTTTATAAAATATGCCCAACGAAAGTAATAACTGCAAATTTGCCAGTAAGAAAACATTTGAGCAAGAGCGAAATGACGAGCACCGGTAATGATTTTAAACAACCAGAAAATAAAACGAAAAAAAAAACAAGGATTATACATCCACTGATTCGATTTTTTGGGAAAAGGAGTCTGCCGGTCTGCTTATCAGCTTTTCTAATGACAGTGGCACGGTGGTGGGTTAAATAAAAAAATTACGGAATAAACCCTTCCGAGGAATAATGCAGCGGAGAAATAAACAGCAACATCCCCGCTAAATAACGGAGGATAAGGCAAGTCACCGAGCACACCTGGCATCAGGAACTACCCACGTCTCAGTACCGATTAAGTAATGAATTCGGCGAAACTGCGACGCTGCCTAAAGAAATGATTCATTAATTCATTCACTGATTCATTCACCAGTACCGATTTAAGTAATGAATTCGGCGAAACTGCGACGCTGCCTAAAGAACTGATTCATTCACCAGTACCATGTGAAAGTTGTTCAAGCGTCAGCGACCTACCATTATGACTTTTCGTCCGATAATTAATTCCCGTCTCAGTACTTGTACTGGTTACGGCTGAGATCATGCCTGATCTAGCCGGCCTCGGTGATGTCTTGTATTGTACCTCTCCATGCGTGACGATTTGCAGCAGCAGACCTGGATAGCTCAACCCATTCCTTTCTCCAGCGACGGACGCCAAATACCGAAGTTCCAAGCACCGTCTGCATGTCTTGCCGAACTGTATCGAGACAGGTTTTCAGTTTATTTCCTCTTCGACGCCTCCAAGTGGACAAAGGCACCGGATCGAGAGCAGTAAGACTCGGTTCATGAGACGGGCGATGAAGGACGTGCCCAAACAACCTCAGTCGTCTTTCTTAAATGGCCTGAGATATCCTGGCGATATTGCCGCAGCGAGTGCCGACTGCTTCGTTTGAGACGAAGTCTGTATACTTCACTCGAAGGATGGTCCTCAGACAACGATGGTCGAATACCTCAAGTCTTTGCTCATCTTCCACGCGCACAGCCTAGCTTTCACAACCGTAGAGGAGGACCAACTGGACGGATGCACAGTACACACAGATTTTCACGGCGACAGAGCTGTCGTCTCGGGTCCATAGGCACTTTCTAAAGATCGAGAAAACCCGGCGAGCAGCGTCGATTCGGGAGACAATGTCTTCCTTACTCTGTCCGCTAGGCAACATCCTCGCCCCGAAATATTTGAAGCTGTCTACTTCTTCAAGATGGCAGTCCTTAATCCCGAGGGGTGCATTCCTTGGTCAGGGATGCAGCTCGAAAACAATTTAGTCTTTCCTGTGTTTATCGATAGGCCGAGTGGTGTAGCAATCTCATTCACACGCGACACCCAAGACTGTAGATCACCAAAGCTTGAGGCTAGCAAGGCGATATCGTCAGCATAGTCTAGGCCAGCCAGGTGGCGTCCGGGGCAAATTCCACACCGGTAGATCCGTGTAGAGCCCTGAATCAATGGCGTAGTTGAATAAAATGTATGACAGAATTAAACCCTGTCGAACACCAGATAGGATATCGAAGGGTTGGTAGAGATTGTTATGTGGGAGGACTCGCGCAGTGGTGGAGCGATAGTAGGCCTTGGTCAGGGCAATGATTTTGCCCGGAACACCATCTAGTTCCATTATTCGCCACAGGGATTCACGATGGACGGAATCGAAAGCAGCAACGAAGTCAAAAAAGCAGACGACCGTCGGTTATACCGCATTATTTAGTATTAACCCAAACACAGTTCGAATGTTGTAATACGCTGCCAAGCCTCCCGCCGTCCCAGCATGGCGTTCAATCGTCCTACGTGTAATCCCAATCACAAAGGCTTACCACATGGCGGTCGACCAAGGGGGAAGGACCGCTGTTTAATATCCCCCGTTCTCTGTGACAAGGTTTCCGAATGCAAGAAACCTGGCCGTAGAGGCTAACAGATATGAGAAGATAGCGGTCACGAAGACTGGAAACATGCAAATACATGTTACTGAAGGGGACTCCACCTGAAATGTATTACAGCAGGTGAACCAAAACTGCTCACGTTGCTGTCAGTAGTTACTTCATCAGAGATGAGCTACAAGTCCCATCAGATCACTGAATCCAGGAAATATATCCAACAAAAGTGCCTTGTTTAAGGTCAGCCCCAATAATCACACCACCCATGTCCCTTCCACTAGAATTAGTACCCCGAACACCCTATGAATCTCTGACCTGAGTATCGACGGCCAAGTTCCCAGCGGATTAGTTTGCTTCTTGTGCACCGATCATGCTCACCTTTAATCATCCTGAGTTCCAGTGGCATGCCATCACCGATTATCACAGGTTTTCTTGTTAGCAACATCCCCGGACACTGGCGCTTCTTGTCCTACAACTACTAAATTCATTGTCATTGCATATCTGTTAATGATCCTAACAGTATCACAATCTTGCATGCTTGAAGCTATCAGAGTGCGTTTAAAACTGTGCCTTGGGAGGCTACCAACTGACGGGATGACTCGGACCCTACAGTCAGCCCACCGTGCGTCTGCGTGGAGACTGGGAATCAGACTGCAACAGCTCCTTCTTAATGTGGCCTCTATGGCACTTCTACACTGTGGGGTTCGAGTCCTGGCCTGACGCTTATAGGCCGTTCCGGTGGGGTCAGGGTGGGGGAGGAAAGAGTGTGTTAGAGACTGCGCAAGTCTTATACCACCACAAATTAAAACACACGGCACCATGCTGCGGGGCGCACAGCAGCGAAACTTGTCGGAATCGACGGCCGTTGTTAGACCAAGTAATAGTATCGTCACCAGTACTGCTATCGGTGATATCACTTACCCTATAGTTATCATGGGAATCATTGCTGTTTGTACTGGCAGTACTCCAAGTGCTGAACAAAAGTATGATTATTAGCATTACTACAAAACCTGCAACTGAAACGGCGTTATAAGTACCGTGCATCATGAGGTTACCGAAAAAACTGATATTAACAGAAATAACGTGGCGTAGCAGTCACCCAACAAAGAAAAAACAGCAGTGTTTTGCAAAATTGTACTTTGATGAATCTGACAGCACTAAAGAAAATAAAAACACTTTTTGTATGAGCGTAGCAAAAGTAACACGTACTTATAGACAAAAAATGCGCACGACAGTGACGCCGCATCCTTAGGAAAGGAATGTTTCCTCCAGACCACGAGCAAGCAGTTTCTCGGAGAGTAACTTTGGACCTTTGCGTTCCTATGCGCAAACACCACGAGAGAGAAAGAGAACAGTGGAGATTATTGAAAGTGGACGAAGATGGAGTAAAGCTGTCACAAAAGCAAGCACACAAGCGGTACGAAAAACAAATAAACAATAAGGCGGCTTTATCCAGAACCTTGGTCAGATGGGAACGGGACGCGGGGAGGTGGAATAAGCCTAGTAGTGATCACCGTAAAAAGAGCCTCAAGGAAGCTAACGGTTATTTCTACAGAATGAACGTCGACTGGGAGTCGGAGCTTCGGAAGAAAAACTCCAGCCGGAATCTCAGACGTTCCCAAACAGTGGGGAAAGCTATGCCGAGTCAGAAACAGCCCCCTCGACGTTCACTTTCGTCCACCTGAATCACTAGTTCAGCCGTGACATGTAGACAGCCCCCCGGTGGGTGGGTAAGCATGCTGAAGAATATCCAACGTAAATGACTACTAACAACGAAGACTAAGTAGTAGTGGGAAGGGAACAAGGAAGGTTAGGTGGCGATAAAAGGCACTTACTGCAATCGCACCAGCCCTTTCAAACAGCGATTCGCCGCAATTCCTAGTGGGGGAGGGAGAAGGGGTGAGAAAGGGGCCGGTGAAAACGCGTGAAAAACAAAGGAGCAGTGGGCGTCATGAAACACAGGGAGGTGTAGAGACAACCACCCGTAACTAGACCTACAAAGTGGCACTTCCGTGTGATTTTGAAAGACCAGCCAGTGGCGACATGTGTGTGTGTGTGAACGCGTGCCCTCTAGAGGGGTCGCGTGGTAAATGCGTTAGACTAACACGGGAGCCAAATCAGGGTGCCGCAGGCATTATTATACTGAGATGCGGTCCCATAAAAAATGCCGAACATGGCGGATGCGCGTGCCCAATATGGGCACGCGTAGCAGCAGGCGCATGCCACACCACCCACCTGTCATTTTATGGTTATGGTGGGACATGATTCTTGTGTTCGTGTTTGGAGTACGATCACAGTGCGTGAGCCTGCACCCTCTTCCAGCTCCGGTCTTCTTGACTATGTCTCGACACCGGGTTCAGGTGGGGGAGGGGAACAGAGAGTGAGGTAGATGCATCGAAAGTCTACTCGCACTATAATCCAGCACGAGTCACCGTCCCTGCATAGCATACGGTGGACATCGTCGAACACGACGTTCGAACTAGTGTGCGCGCGCGTACGTAGACGAGGTCACCAGCAGCTGCGCCCACTTCCGCATCAGACGACTGACCGGTTGGAACGGTAGTCTGAGTGTGGGGGTGGGGGAGAGAGTGAGGTCGACAGCTCAGTGCATGTTCCTCATTATAAACCACCTGACGCGCTTGAAACTATCACGGTGCGCTAAAAGCCATGGCTTGGAAGGTTGCCAGCTGATAGGATAACTCGGACTGCGTGGCCAGCCCAGGGTGTGTTTTGTGTGGAGTGGCTGACTGGCGGACTGAGAGGCTGGCTGCAATGGCTCCTTCTTAATATGGCCTTTATTGCACTCCCACTCCGTGGAATCCGAGCCAGGTGTGGTGGTACGCCCAGGAGCGGCTCCAGCCGTGCCAGCAACCTGCGTCCTCTCCCACCTACGGTCTTCTTGACTCTGTCATGACACCGGGCTCAGGTGGGGGAGGAGAAGAGAGTGCGGTAGCTACATCGCAAGGCTACTATCACTTAAAACCAATCCACGCGCAAGTCACCGGCCCTTTACGACCATGGTGTGGAGCATACGGTGGACATCGTCGGACTATAACCGTCGAACTGTCGTGTGAACGCGTGGAGGAGACGCGATGCGAAAAACTTGATTTGCACACGCAAGGTCGAAAGAACAGTCCGATTAGTTTGCCAGTTCCAAACGTTTTCTCAGCACCGACACAACACGCTCAGGCGCACCGTTCCCAGACAGACACCCCCAGTGGTCTTAAAACCGTCTTAACGCACACATCTTTGTCGCGGTTGTCATGCTCACCTACACTACTGTGCGTCGGAGGGCATAAAAGTACAGTTTACGTTTGGACGACACTGGCTGGGCGCAGTAGGATGTCCCTGACCCAGTGATTTGCGCAGAGTAGATAGTTAGATATCACAGACATCCAAATGGGGTGTTGGGAGACGAGGCGAGTAATATCTGTCTTTTAAAAGTGAGTCCGTTTGTGTCTGTATTCGGTAGGGTAATAATCCTGCCGGAGTTATCCGGCCGCGCTGATGTCACACAGTTTGTATCTGCAGCACAGCGGGTCTGGGTAGTTCGACATGCTCTCCGCCAACGCCGGAGACGAAATACAGAAGGGCCACTAATCGCCTTCGTGGCTTGAGGGTGGTATTAAGTCTGATTTTGGGTCTTCATTGTTTTAGGCGCCTAAAGGCGGGTAGAAGCCGTCCGTAGTAATACTGAACTCATGTGGCCTCGTGGTGTTGTTGCAGAGAGCGCAAGTAAGTTAGTTTGAGACGAGGAATGTGTATTTGGCTCGATCGCAGGCAGAGGTGGTCAACAATCACAATTTCCTGCTCGACTTCCACGTGCAAGAGCGGACACGAGCGGACGGGTGGGCGGTACGCACGGACCTTTTTGACGATTAAGATATCACGGTAAGGATGCCTGGTATGGCGGTCTGAATATGACACGGGAAAAGTGATGTCCACAATACATGTGGCTTTGCGCAAAATTCCAAGGAAATTATGTATAGGATTAAGGTAAGGTTCAGGGTTAAGTTTAAGTTTTCTGTTAAATTCAGAGTTAGGGTTAGAGACATGATTAGGCTAAGGGCTAAGATTATTATCATGTTAACTGTAGGGACGAGATTTAGAGGAGACTGGCGTATTTCGCTCGAGGGATGGTTCGCAGGCAGCGGTGGTTAAAAACCACAAATTCCCACCCTTCAACGTGCGAGAGAGGACACGAGCGAACGGGTAGGCGGTACACACGGATCTTTTGACGAGTAAGATATCGCGATGGGTTCAAGACTCATTTAGGGCAATTCGTCTGTGCTGTCAGTATGGCGAATCGTTCAGTAGGTAAAAATGCAAGTTACAGGATAACTATGATATACGGACTATTTGCAGACGCCTTTTAAAATAACCGATGAACTTTTTGCAAACGTCAAACGAGGTGGGTAACACTGTCCGGTAACTGATAGTTTTCTGAGCTACTACGAGACCCACATAGTAAAAAGTATCAGTTTGGTGGAGGTGGAGCATCTGTGATGCAATTACAATCAAGAAAACTTTCCTATTTGATGAACTTTCAAAGATTTCCCTCGAGATTTCATGTGGTTAGGAATAATGCAACTTATGCTTGGTTGGATACGGAGAATCGGTGCTCTAGCGTAAAAAATGAAAACGGAAGATTTGGCTAATCAGTCAGAGGAGGACTCACTTGCAGGCCAGAGTAGGATAGCGATCGAGGGAGGTAGTTCGGGCCTTGCAATTGCGGCAGGCGAAAAAACGTCGGGTGCCGGTAGAGAATTCCAGAATGTGGCCCTGTTTCCGACACTCCCGATCAGCCCGAAGCGATCGATAATTGCACTAGCAAAAGAAGCGAGAGTATGAAATACTTCAGGTCTGGGGCAAAGAGGAGTTGTTTATGTTTTAAGGTACATAGTGCAAACACTTGCAGACAGGCCCCAATACCGGGCAGAGGCGCAAAGATGGTCGGTAGCAGGATCACATCTACGAAGGAATCATGCAACCACTTCAAAGACGGACAAACTCCACATGGCCATCGTCTTAATAACGGGCACCTAGTTGACATTGGTTGAGGCCAACTGGAACACAATATTTTCTGGTGGTGGTGGTGGTGAGGGGGGGATTGGAACGGAAAAAACCCGTGTCAAACTGGCCCAGAATTCAAAATCTTTATGCTTGGAGAAAAGCGCCATCTTTTCTCACACAAACAGATGAAAGCAGGGATGCATTTGTAGACATCAGTGTGGGAGCTGGCGCGCGTACGCCAGCAGATCAGACAAGCAGCTCTGCATTTTGGCCAGTAAACACTGCTCACGCGCCAGAGCCACACCGGTTGATCGGGAAGGGCGTGGTGGTTCATCATGTGCGACCGCCTATTAAGTTAATTAGGACGAAGAATCACTCTATGATCCAGCCGCTGGGTGGAGGAGGGTGATGAGGGGGTGTGGTGTAAAGAAGACTAGAGACTGCGAGGGTGGGAGGGAGAGAGGGGGAGGGAGAGGCAGGATCGAAAAGGGGAGGACGGGGAAGGCTACAGATGTCAGTCGGGTGAGAGCGTGCTGAAACAGTCGGAATGACCGAAAGACTCGTAGAGGAGATGAGAGGGAGAGAGATATGGAGGTTAGGCAAGAGAAGAACCGCTAACGAGGTAAACCTTGGCGTGTTTAGTTGATTTAAGTATGACTAGGGATAATTAAAAATCTGCAAGTACTGTTGTTTATAATTTCGTTAGTCTGATGCGGGAACAACTATTTTTTACACCGTCTATTCAGTGGGTTGATAGACGGTGTAAAACATCCAGGCACTTCATTCATCTCGTGTCAGATTTCGGGCCAATGACCATTTAAAGTCGTGTGAGAGTAGGGCTCATCGGCCTGGAGAGGTTGTAGAATTAAACTATTTTCGTGTGACCTTGAGGCTCCGGCCAAGACTGTCAAAGACAGCGCCATAACAACCACAACATAATGAAAGAAACTGGCCCGGACACATCGGTGACTTGCGAAGTAGCTATCTCATGCTCTCTTCCCTAACTCATGGTGCTTCGATGGCAAGACAATTGCAAGGCCACCGCAGAAGAGCGCAGTTAAAGTGGCTACAGAGGAAGCGCACGTCACGATGAAAGGAATTTGGCGTAAGTTATCAAAGTCAGACAAGAACTTAGATGTCTCGTCGAGCTGTCGAATTCAACCGGGTAGATTGGGCGGTTTAAGAGCGAAGCTGCTTCTACGAAGTTTAAGGACAATGTTTCCTCGCAGGCGGCATGGTCACAGTACGAACGTGGAGTCAGTGGCCTAGCAACAGTCAATCGCCATCTGCTCCCACATGCGATCCGACGAACTTGACGGGCAGTCAGCGGAAACACTGAGAAGGCGTGTGCATGAAACAATCCTCACCGTCTTGCAGGTGACAATCTGACACTCCTGTTCATGCTGAGACAGCAAACGCTCCTCAAACTCGTCACGCTTCTCCAGCCGGCAGAGGAGACTCCGATCTGACAAGTCTGCTTCCAGCTCCACCAGTTCGGTGTACTGGGAACCTTGGCTCACAAGACGTGCCAGTTCAGCGCGCTTTGCCTCCCTTCGACTCTTTTCCCCCTCCTGGAGATCCGCGTCACTTCTGCTGGTTTCCGAGTCCCGTGAAGCGGATTTAGTTGGACCACCATTGCTGGGGGCATTGCCCAGTAATTCAGACAAGGGCCTGTAGGAGTCAACAAAAATGTTGAACCAATATTTGGGGTGGGGATGGATGCAGCGGGAAAAAACTTTAATAAGGCCTTAATACTCCGTCGTCTATGAGATGCAGCTTCAGATGAAAAATAAGTAACTATAACGGGTGCAAAAAAACTCGAGTTGCACGGCTTTTGCGGCGCAGTAGTGACGAGCACAGAGAAAAACAGTCGAAAATTAATTGAATCATATGCAGTAACTGCCCTATGTCATTAAATCCATGAGATTTCATGAGATAGGGCCCGTTATGCGAAATCAGCCCAAACTGCATCCCCCAAAGTTTTACGGGGGTAAATAAGCAACCATTCTTAATAATAAGGCATATTATGGTTTAAAAATAAATATTACGTTGTTTAGAAATACTATTTTTTTTAAAAAGCGGCTAGTTCGGAAAACGTGAAAAATCGGCTAAACCTGAAGTTGTAAATGTAGAATGCTTGTCCATGTAAACAAAGGAGTAAATAAAACACCACAATTAGAATCACTTTTGAAAATAGTTCTATAGTGTATATTCAGCGGAAGTTGTCTTCCAGATTAAGGGCAATGAAAGTATGGCCGTTATCAAACCGGCTAAATTTCGAGTATTTATTCCAACACGGGTTCACGAGAATTAGCGGTATCTTCTTCAGTTTACACATTGTGCCGGCAGGGACATCATACGAACAAAACATCGTATGAGCTCACATGCTGACAGGTCCTTCAGTGACGAATAAATTTAAATAGAATTGTTAGGTGAAATCGGAAACTTGCCATTTTATGCATATTAGGATGACCTGCCTTTTGTTAAATTTCTTCGTAAGTATTTCGGGTGTTAGATTACGATGAGCTTTACATCGTTTTTCAAATAGTGGTTAATACTTTATGTTTTCCTGTTTTCTGTCTATTGCCCATAAATGTAGATTCTGTTGTATATGCTTATTAAAATCTTAAAAATAAGGTATTTATTAAAGGCATTTTTCGAAATAGTGAGTGATGAGACATTCTAGCCATTCGGGTCATAGTGTAGACTCACGCAAACATGAAAACCCGTTGCCAAAAAGAATACACGCCCACAAAATAATTCGGTAATTAATAGGCCTGAGAACGATTTAAAAAACTTGAAATAATTTACCTAGTTAAAAATAATTTAATTAGATATTTCGTTGCGAATGTCTGCGTACTTAGCCTTTTGAAAATCAATTCAAGGAAAAAATGGGGACGTTCAACCGGTTTTTCAAAATCACTGAAAATAAGGGATAGAATGCCTGCTGAAAATGAAAGAACTCACTTATTTCTTTTTATTGGAGCGTATTTCGGTATGCTTGCTTACTTTTCGACACAGTTCTAAGATCGCAAATGCTTAACCGAGTGGCCGAAGAAATGTTAATCTTCAGCCCTTTCGGTTTCAATTTTCAGTATTCATTAATAGTCGACTGCAGAGAGATATTGTTTGGAAATCTTTCGCGTACGGAGTGGCACAGAAAAATGACAGCATGTGGCGGTCTCTCGTATACACGCATGTTTTTAGTCCCAATTATAGGTGTGGTAAAATAAAATACACTCGTGCAAGTTTATTACGGCGTTTTTGGCATAAGACATCACAAATTTGCAAAAATGAACTTTTAAAACTAAATGCATCCTTTTTCCTCGAAAATTGCGATTTCACATATCTCCATTTACCTGATTTTCGTGAACGCAAGATTAAATTTTCCGTTCTCTGAAGGGATATATTTTGAAACATTTATGCTTATATTAATATTCGTTTATGGTACAAAGCACACAAACAAGGTTTGGTTCAGAAGGTGCAATAGCGTAGAAAAACACCTGAATATCAAGAAACTCGGATTTGGCCCATTTCGCCCAGTTGTGCCTTCCATAAACAGATATGAAATGATCTCTTCCTCAGTAAACAGCTTTCGGCGCCTCAAATCAGTACAAAGACACAATTAACAACTTCAAATGTGGGCCATACTACCACCTTTAATTTTGAGTATTAAATTTCACGATTAAGGCAGTCTACTGTATTCTCAGAGGGTTTATTTAAAAGATTCTTACGCGAGGGCGATTTTCTACAGGTGGGCTGGGCGCCTGGCGGGAAACTACACAAAAATAGGTGTTCCTGTAGTCATTTGGTTAAAAATTATGTCTTCAAATTTTATGTTTGAAGTTTCAGAAAACTTTGAATTTGACGAACAATTTTGATTCCGACCTACGGCTGCAGTGGCGTTTAGGGTTTCCAAACTAAATGCTGTATACTATACGTGAAGGGAAAAGCATACGTTCCCCGACGCTATTACGCAGACCTCCAAAAGGACTCATAAAATGTTGCAATCAGCACAGGCCGTGGTGTAAGCAGTAAAAATAAACCAATGAATGGACATTTCACGGTCTTAAAACATTTCATAATCATAATTTTTTTCTCAAACAAAGGCCACCCTTTCTTAACTTATAGAAGTTAAAGAGACTAGATTTACTGCCAAATGCCTACGAGCAAGAATAATTCTATACATGTTTTCAATAAAGTACATTTAGATTCATTAGTGCAACGATAAGCAATTAGAAAAAGGTATACTACTTAAGAGTTATGTTCTGCCCAGCATGTTCTTTGCAGACAGTCGGAATGAGGTTCATTCAAAAGGCGACATACACCTGTGATCGAAATATATTGGGTTTATGTTGCGAGAAAATGAGTCGGACAGTTCCACGAAATAAATCTAACCTAATCGAAAACACATTTCAGACTGATGGTTTAGATTTCACAGACTGTACCTACTCGAAAGCAGAGATGCTTCGTAGATTCCCTAACGCTGCTTGATCTTACCAGGTATATGTTTGACGACCCCTTTGGCAGGACATATTTTCTTCCCGCAGAGAGCAGATTTCTTGTTTCTTAATGGCACTAGTACTGGTGTACCACAAATGGCTTCGTAGCCGCTGGGCGACTTAACGATTTGACTCAATTCCCCCCCCAAAAAAAAAAACTCGTTCAAAGTCTTATAGGTGAGTGTCGTAAGGACGCTAGAAAAGAGCATCACTCACGAGGGCCTAGTCGTCTGCGATGAGCCAGAGCTGGCAACCAGCTCAGAGACTCGACTACCCACTGCAACCTTCCGGGCCTCCGCCTCCAGACGGGCAACTCCACCACGAGCACGAACGAAAGCCTCTGCACGCATGCGGGCCGCATTCCTGGCAGGGGGCGCGGTCGAGGTGTGAGAACTACTCACGACCGGCCCAAGATCGATCAGACAGTTAGGTGATCCCGCCTCGACGCCCTGAAGTCCGCGACCCAGCACTGGCGGCGATTTCGCAGACGGCCGTCGGTCGTCGCGCGCAGAGGAGCGGCCAGCAAAGAAGTTGGCAAAGGTGCCCGCCGGCGCCGGCAGCTGTGGAGTCGGAGAGGGTTCGGGGTCGCGGTTCTTGCTCGAGCGGCTGTTGACTTGCTGACTGCCGGGAGAAGTGACAGGGTTCTGCTTTTCCAGGTGTCGCAGCAGATTTCGTGAGCCCAAGGAGGGTCGGGAGAGTCGGGAAGCAAGAGTTTGCTCGACCGGAGTAAGAGCATTTTGAGCGGCAATGCCGCCGCCCGAAACTGGCGGGACTGCGCAGCTGCTTATGGCGGGGTTGGGACCATTGGATACGGAGTAGCCAGCAGAAGTTAGTTTGGCAAGGCTCAGTTTTGGGCGTCTACATAGGCAAGGCAAGAAAAGGGTGTCGCGTTGAAGACGGTTTTCTGCAGCGGGATTATAGATGTGTGTATAGAGGTTAAGAATGCACCGAAGCCCTGAAACAGTGGCTGAAATTCAGAAACATGGCCTTACATGCAGGGATTACTTTAAGGGCATACCAGCGTCCGGTCGGATATTTTCTCAGCCATCATTATGTATGTACAATTAATCGTTCTGTTTTTAATCTTAGAGAATCTGCTTCGTATTAGAGACTTATGGAAGGCAGTAGTTTACGGGTGAGGACTTTTGATGTAAGTCGTGATTCGAAGAGCGAACACTGAGATTTGACACAATCCAGGAGAGCGGTTTAGGTCTTCTAAGCGAAATGCTAGCATATCTATGAATCTGTTGGAAAACTTTGTGACATTGGTCTGCAAACAGCCGAAGTTTTTTCAGGCTTCAGCGGGTAAGAAATGAGGGAATATGAGATGGCACAAGGCCGTCGATGGCTAAGGACTCCAAAGGAATTCAAGAGGTCCGCACGGACCTCTCAAAGAAAGAAATTCAAGCGTTTTTTGTACTAAAACGTACAGTAGAGGGCAAAAGCAGCCCCTAAACTAAAAAGGACATCGTATATTATCGATGATCCAGCCAGAAAGTCGTTTATGTCGAATTAAGGATCATCGTTCAAGTCTGTACGACGGTTCTCCTGTCCAAGAGGACCGAGAATCGCTAGAAACGGAGAGGATACAGCGGTTATTTGAGGGTGGATCTGTGTACAGCGAAGCAGACTTCCGTGGTCCCCCAACTCACTTACACACAAGAAGACTAGAAGCGATTGAGAACGCAGTTACTGGAGAGGTTATCACGCACGCGCTGGGCCCCGATGAGAGCGACTCGGAACACATAGAAATGATAGCACCCTGCAAACTAAACTAAGTGCAGCGTCTCCATTTCGAGTAGAATCGAGTTTGCCTGTCAGTTAAAACCATTTACACCTCGAGATGTTAACGCATCGTAAAAAGTAAAGAGCGCGTTTGATTAGTTATAATGAGCAACATAAGCACCGAGAGCCAGCAAGATCGACAGCACCCTCTGTTCCCTCTCCAACACCGGTGGCAACGTCGATTCAAACTGACTGAATACGAGACGCAGTGACTGAAGTGGTGTGAAGCCTCCGTCCAATGTGTGCCACACAACATAAGGACCTCGGTAAATTCAAATACACCAGCGCTGCGCTGTTCGAGAGAAAATCAGACGATCTGAAAAGTTAATTCTTTATCTAGAGAGATCTGTCGGTAGCACGATAGAGGATGTAAGGTTTGTGCATAATGCAGTTGTCGACAGCAGGCTAGGGGTAGTCAATGCCTAGACAGCTTTTAATTCCGATGGTTTATCAAACAACAGCTATCGTGAAATTTTAACTTCACCTGGAATGGGTAGACGACATTGGAGTGATCGCATCTAGTCGGTAAACACAATCGTAAAGTGGCTTTTAACCGGCCCCTTAACGGTCGACCCCTGGCCCAGTGGCAGTGGCTGAATTTTAACACACCACATGCATTCTGGATCTGGAGTTCGGCTAGGGTTAATTTAAGAGGTCAAGCATGCTAAAAATGGTCTTTTTACCCGTGCTTATCCATATGTCTCTATGTGTCTTCCTTAATAAACGAATAGTTTAAACCGAATCGCAACCAAACGGAGTAAGTCCGCGTCACCTTCATGGAGCTCCGAAAAGTACGCGCCACAGCCAGGCATATAAGGTTGTTCGCTGAAATCAGTAAAGCCGACATCTTCTTTATGACAAATGCGAACTAGGCAATGGTACTTTGGTATAGCGGAATTTGCACGCAAAAGATAAAGGAATTGTTAGCCTTTTGCAACAACACCTTCCTAAGCAGCAGCCACGTGGTTAGGCTTCTGACAGGAAGGGAGGCTATCAGACCCGACCAGTAAGCAGCCCATGTAAGCTGCGCCGTAAAGCCAGCAGTCTACAGCGGGGACTAAATGGGCGGAGAAATGTGGCTGAATCCAAAAGCAAACGTCCCGCTGGAGTGGAGGAAGGGGGGAGAAACAGTGACGGTGAGTCCCACGTCAACTTTGTTTGCCCAATTGGAGGGTGGGAAAGTACATAACAATCACACCAAACAAAGCAGAGAAAGCTGCCGGCAGACACGCACGCACACAAGCACGTACGCAGTACTCACATGAAACTGGAATTGCTCACACCGGGGTGGAGATGATCGTCTAAGGTGCCTGAGAGGGGCATGGTGGCGGGACGCGAAAGTGAAAAGATTCCGCCAGAGCCGCTGATCTCCCTAGCGTGTCCTGTCTTCCAGCCGCGGCCTCCCCCCTCTGCCACCGCGACCATTTGAGTGACCAGTCCATGGGAAGCTGTCGGGGGAAAGCGGGGGTGGGGAAAAAAGGGTAAGTGAATGCACAGATAGAGGATTCGAACCGCGAAAAGGGAGGGCGGTGACAATTAGTGCCGCACCGCTATCACCTGGGTGGGTGATTGCGGCGGAAGCAGAGGGGCGGGCAATACTACGACCGTTTTTGTTGTCCGCGACAATTAGCATACACGCGCGCATGCATAAGAAACCAGACCGCTTGACACAAACTCGTGGTAAAGGGGGCAACACGAACTGGGTGCTCCAATTCACACGATCATCAATCACATGGAGAAAGAGAAAAAGAGAATATCTACTGTAAAGAACGGACCAGCGGACAAGATACGATGTCTGGAGAGCCACCTGCCAGTAAACATTCAAGAACATGGTTAGGTCACCTCTGGTGAAATAAGTAAGAGAAAACAAGGAGACTATAATGAGAAAGCTAAGGCCCTTCGGGATGACATAGAATTTTACAGGCAAGCGCTGAATTCATAAACCAAAACAGTAGCAGATCAGCTGACTAAACTACTTAGAGAATACCGGCGTAAGAATGTGATCACGGAGAATGAGTGGCGCTAAATGAATGTAACTGACATCGCTCTGGCTCGATTCTATGGTCTGCGAAAAATACATAAGCCAAAGGTCCCACTGCGGCCAATGGTTGCCCTAAAAGGCAGCCCACCTATACCTTGGCGAATTTTATGCACTCCAAATTGAAGTTCCTCCAAGGCAATTCAACTATCTCAGTTCAGTCAATTCCTCGAGTAACTTCCAGGTCAAATGATTCAAGTGGATGTGACTTCGGTATTTACATCCATCACACCGAATTTGACGCACGAAGTCTTACGTAAGAGGCTTGAAGTGGCATACGACGAGACTCAGAGTCCACTAAAAAATGAAAGCCTCATGAGGTTGGTCGAATTTTGTCCTAAAGCTTAACCTATGAGCAGATCAAAAGAACTCCAATGGGCTCCACAGTCTCCAGTTTGGTGGCAGAACTGGTCCTATAGGAGCTAGAAAACACTGCCTTCATTCAAACTGAGCCTGTTCTTTGGCACCGTTACGTTGACGACACGTTTCTTGTTTTCAAGAAAAGCATGCGCAAAACTTCCATAACCTGCTCAATGGAATCTTCCCTGATATACAATTCATACGGGAAGAGGAAGAAGAACAGCAGCTGCCTTTCCTGGATGTCCTCGTCAAGCGAAATCCAAACGCAAAATTGAGACGACGGTCTACAGGAAGGCAACGAACATCACACAAGGCATCATCTGTCACAGCAACCACTCGGCGGTTCACAAAGGAAGCTGTGTGAGAACGCTCTTCAGACGGATTCAAATTTATTGCAGCAAGCCGGAAGAAAAATTATGCGAGGCACGGAGGCTTCGCGACCAATTTATGCGGAATGGCTATCCGAAGGCGTTTATAAGCCGATACCTACGCGTTCAACCTCGGAGGACCCAATCGGAAACACAACCAAGGATATGGAAATCTGCGCCATACACTAAAGACATCTCAGAAGCGACTTAGCGCATTGTTGCCAGATTAAGCATTGGCATTGCACCACGGCCCAAAGCCACCACGCGCAGAAGAGAGATGAAAATCAAAGACCAACTAAACCCCAAAGAGTAATATGGAGAAGTGTATCGCATCCAATGCCTAAACTGTCCTTTTAATTACACAGGCCAGAGTAACCGCATGCTGGGATCGCGCATACGCGGAAATAAGTTGGCGGTGCGACGGGGTGACAAAGTACCGCAAATTGCTACCCCCACCTACGAAATGGGCCATGAGTTTAGCTTCGCAGCCGTCAAGATAATCACCCACGCCAGAAATAAAATGCACCGAGAATTGGCTTTTGCCTGATCTAGGGGTGGAAACTCAATCGATCAATGTATCGATTTGTGGCAGTCACTTCCAGACTTGCGTCAGTGGTTTGTACCCCCTAAAAGTGTCGCCCTTTTTGTTGCTGCTACGCTCTCTGACGATGGACTCCTGCAGGAGTTTGAAAGCTCAGAATAATAAACAAAATATTTCGGTGCTCGAACAGACTTCGCCTTCGCTCAATAAGGCAGGTATTTTAGTGATTAAGGCGCTAATTTACCAGTACGCACATGAAAAGAAATTTCGACGGCATTATTTATATAAATACACGATGTACGGCGCCCTGGGAACATGTGTGAAGTCAGTAGCTTACTTAACTGATTAGCTTCAACGTTACGGCCTTCTTTCTTGCGCTGTATACGTAAAAAATCTCACCGGAATTGAAATCCCAGAGGCCTTTACTGCCCCGACGGACTGCGTTAGCGGACCCGACACGGACAGTGCGAATGCCAAGGGCATAAGAACCACGCCGACATCGATAATATCGCACATAGCCTTGAACTGAACGTCCTTTCAAGTGGGGAGGTGGAGCTTAATTTGGGAATAGATGCTAGATGCTGTAACTTTACCAAAGGCACGAACAAGGTAAGATTGTGTTTCAGAGAGCGCTAAGAGGCGAGAACGAGTTAAATTCGCACGAGAAAAGAAGCGGCGCGCGTGGGAAGCAGCACTATCAAATCAGAAGTCAACAGGAAGCTCGAAGGGCATACTCGAACAGCCAATCAACGCGCACCGAAGCAGGCGCACCAAAGAGAATAAAACAGGCGGACAGGTAAGCCAAGGCCCAGCTCGTGTGTTACGTTGAATTGTCCTCGGAACCGCCTCAACTTCCCCTTGACGACGTAACAGGATACCTTATGTGGCCGCCTGAATAGGACACAGGAATAGGATCCGTCGCAGCCTCTTAAAATAGGTGGCCTTGTTATAAATGTACAGACGGGTAAATAATTTCTAAAATAAAATGTTAACCTTACTTTTAACCCTACCCCTTCATAAACCTAAACCCTTCAGTTAACAGGAACCCATACCTGAACCTTTAAAATACTTCTGGTCTTAACCCTAAACTTTACCTTAATCCTAAACCGAAGTCCCCCGGAATTGAGCGTAAAGCCGCATGTATTGTGGGCGGTTTCTATTCCCTTTTCTTGCTTAGGCGTCCATACAAGGCATCCGTAACCACGACCAACTACCCAAAAACGTTTGAAAGGTTTTAGGAGCAAAGGGGAACGCAGGCGAGGTGATTTTCGGCTGCGATATTCGTTTTCTGGTTGTGGATTATGCAAGGTCCCCAAAGCTTTGCATAGTACGCCGTTTCTCGTGTTAAAATAGGAATATTTCGGAAGAATAAAAGACACTGCAGTATGTCCACTAAAAAAAATTTGAGAATAACGAGTCTGCCATTTTCCCCATGGTCGCGGACGCAAGTAGACCGATCAGCGGTAGAAATCAACACTTGAGTGAGCGTGCGTGAGCCAAAGCATTAGTACTTTCTGTGCGCAATGGCATCGGTCAGTCATCGAGCTGGGCGGCTTGGAATGCAGGCATGTAGACTCAAGGTTTTTTCTTCCGATCGGTTGTACCACCCTACTTTATCATATCTTTTAGGGGAAATATATGGAAATTAGGAACTTACTTTGTTGTAGAGAAACCCGGTCTAATACTGCTGGCAGCGTAGTAGGCAGATTTCACGTGAAAGTCGCAGTACCTACATACACTCCTACAATAAGAGAAAACCTTGTCAACACAACGACAGGCAGAACTCTGCAAAATTACATAGGTTTGTTCAGATAACAAGCTTCTTGGGTAATTATATGCCTCGAATTGTACGGGTGGTATACTGACAGAACTGAAGACGAGCGTAAAGGAGGCAGAGAGGGACGAGGCAGAGAGACAGGATACGCTGAGGAACTGAAAATTTCTTTCTGTGAGGTTTCGAGGGTTAAAAATTTTCCGCCGTCAGAGGTGAGTGACAGCGCGTTCCATAGTATTTAAAGATGATTGAGTACTAGTCAAAGGTCACACGTCGGTGGCTGCAGGATGGTTGGCGTCACCAATACAATAGGAAAATGGGTTACTCATTAGCCTACCTACTGGCTACCCGGCGCGTCCGCAGGTGGCGGATAGTGGAACGGTCTTGAGTGAAGGTTAGCTGCGACATAAGCAGACTATCGGGTCAGGCGAATAAGCAGTCACGGACCAGCAGCGATAGTGCTACCAAGGTGAGACGGGCTGAGGTCTGGCATGCCAAAAGCCTTATAAAAAAAGCTTAAAAGTCCGATAATGGCGCTGTGACATGGTGAGTGTGAACCGCCATTAAAAAAGTTCGCTCGCCCCCACTGCCTTGCTGGTAGACTCTTGAGCCAAAGCGTTAGAGGAGACAACCTCGAACAAACAATCCGAGCGGCTGTTGGGGACCCGCACGTACTCACAATCCCTAAAACACCACATGAAAATATGTCCGAATATAGTACTACGATGCATGCTGCGGCGTCCGCCGGAACCGACGCGCTCCGCAACCCTAGTCCTGTGATGTGGGCGAATAGTATGCGAACTGGACTACTCAATCAGGATCGGACCTTTGGTATTGGATGCTGGAATGTGCGAACGTTCCTGGACCCTGGTACCCAAAGTCTGATGGCGCGCAGCCTTTATCTGTACAACGTAGATGTGTGCTGCCTGCCAGAAGTCAGAATACCTAACTCAGGCTCTCTGGAAATAAAGATCCCGGGAGCCAACTCACACGTCACCCTGTACCACAGTGGTCCTCGTGATTTTTCTGGTAGACATGGTGTGGCAATTTCCTCTCGCAACAAGCGAAACGCGCACTGCTCGCTTGGGAACCAGTCAACGAACGGATGGCCTATGTGCGACTGAAAGGTCACTTCAAAAACATCTCTAATGTCTCCGTGTACACACAAACTTCCGCTGTCGAACAGCACGACAAAGAAACGGTTTACTCGCAACTGCAAGCGTTAGTTGAAAGACTTCCGCACCGCGATCTGTTAATTGTTACTGGGGACTGGAATGGCCGGACTGGACGTAGTGACTCCACTAACAGTAATTTTATTGGCCGTTTTTGGCTTGGTTCTCGATGTGAAAATGGTGAGGGACTGCTGAACTTTGCTGATCATAATCGACTGTTTGTCACAAACACAGGCTTCCATCACCGCAACAAACACGTGCTGACCTGGTATTCAAACGACGGTCACACGGCCAGTCATCTCGACTACGTCACGTTAGGTCACGGTTCAACAGCTGGGTTCATGATAGCAGATCGATGAGCGGTGCCGAGACTGGTAATGCCTATGGGGCTGACCATGTTCTCGTCCGTACACGCTTGAAAGTGCACCTATCATCCGCACCCAAAATGTCACGTGCTAGACGCCTCGATGTCGCCAAAATCCGTCAACCCGGCACTGCCGAGGCCCTGGACAGAGAAATTCGGTCCTGTTTTACTACCCGAACAGACGGAGAAGGCGGTAGTGAGTGGCCATCACTGAAGGCATTAGTCTAAGGGGCAGCTGAGAAAATCCTTGGGTTTACTCAGCGACGCCGCAGTGATTGGATCAGTGGAAGAACCCTACAGTTGTCTGCCCAGACGGCTCGAGCCGGGTCCCGCAACGATGCTTCCTTCCACCAACTCCGAAAGTGACGGCAAAATCGGCTAGGAAAGACCGAAAGAAATATTGGGCTGAAATAGCGACCTCGATGAAGCAGGCCTCAAACGTGGGTGACACTCGAAAACTCTACCAAATTATCCGCCAAGTTAGCGGAGCGACGCTCTTCGTGACGTGAATGGAAGCTTTATTGCTGAAAACCCGGCCAAGGTCAAGCGCTGGCATGAGCACTTCGAGAACCTTCTCAAGTTCGATACCGAGCACAGGACCCCCTTACCACGTGCAACAGAGTCTCCTCCCTCTCCTACTTATGCAGTGTTATGCGATCCACCTTCTGCAGGAGAAGTCACTGATTTCATAAGAAAGTTGCGCAACAACAAGGCACCTGGAGAGGACGATATACTCTCTACAATCTACAAGTCTTGTGTCGACACACTGGCGCCCTGGCTCCATGAAGTGACTGCACAAGCGTGGAGAGACGAGGCTGCTCCTGATGACTGGGGATCAGATATCCTTGTGCCTGTCCTCAAGAAGGGAGACAAAACGAGATGCGAAAACTAACGTGGCATAAGTCCTATCGACGTTTCTGCTAAAAAATTCGCTATTGTCCTTCTCAGGCGATTTCAGGTAGTGCACAACTCTAGGAAGAGGCCCAAGCAAGCCGGATTCCGTGCTGGGCGTGGATGTGCAGATCATATATTCACATCCTTGAATCTCGTCATAGTTACCAACAACCGACAGCCATCTGCTTTGTCAACTTCGCCGCCGCATTCGATTCCGTCCAGTGTGAATCCTTATGGCGGATAATGGCACTAGATGGTCATCGCCATGATCAAGGCCTGCGTGAGTTATGGTTCATAACAATCTTTCACAACCATTCGGTATTCAATCTGGCATTCAACAAAGTATTTTGTCACCCATCCTGTTCAACTACGCTATCGACTGGATTCTTGGGAAGACCCTGCATGAAGAGGACGATGTTGAGCTTGCACCCGGACGCCGGCTGGCTGCCCTCGACTACGCAGATGATATCGCCTTACTAGCCTCAAACCTTGGTGATTTACAGTCTACGGTGTCGCGGTTGAATGAAGTCGCTAAATCGGTCGGCTTGTCCATAAACGTGGGGAAGACCAACGTTTTTTTTCAAGCTGCATCCCAGCCCAGGAAAAAGGCACCTATCGAGGTTGATGGCTGTCAACTTGAAGAGGTAGGTAGTTTCAAATCCTTGGGGCGAGGTTGCTCATGAATGGACAGAGTAAGGATGACATTGTCTCCCGAATCGATGCTGCTCGTCAGGTTTTCTCAAGCCTTAGAAATTGCCTGTGGACCCAACGCGACATTTCTATCACCACAAAGATTCGCGTATACCATGCGTCTATACGGTCTGTCCTTCTCTATGGCTGTGAATGTTGGGCTACACACGTGGAAGATGAGCGGAAACTGAAGGCATTTGACCACTACTGCTTGAGGAACATCCTCCGAGTGAAGTACACAGACTTCGTCTCAAATGAGACAGTCCGCACTCGCTGTGAAAACGTCACAAGGATATCCCAAGCCATCCAAGAACGACGACTGAGGTGGTTCTGGCATGTTCTTCATCGCCCACCTTACGAGCTCCGTTGCTGCCCTTGAATCGGCCCCGTTACCCAATTGGAGACGTCGAAGAGGGGGTCAGCTCAAAACCTGGCCCGACAAAGCTCGCCAGGACATGGAAGTTGTTCTTGGACCTTTAGTATTCAGCGTCCATCGTTGTTGAAGAAAATGGATTGAACTGTCCAGGTCTGCTGCCGCGGATCGTCACGCGTGGAGGGGCACAACCTGTGACATAATCGAGGCCGGCTAGATCAGGCATGATCGCATCTGTAACAAGTACAATTAAGTAAGTACCTATACAAGCGTTATCCACGGTCCTAAAGAGACGCTTCGGCCGTAAGCGGCGACCTGTGTCCAGTGAGGGGTGAGATGCGGATCTCTGCTGTGTAAGTGTCACCGCCAATTGCAGCGTTACCAATAACCCGCATTGATATAAGCTAGAGTTCCACGTACTGCTTGCCTGGAATTCCGTAGTAGGAAGCAGGTGACATGTTTCAACTGGCAGAAACCATGAATATACAGAACCCTCAGTCATCGCGAAGAGCAATCTTGTCATCATATGGTGTATTCCTCTTACTTTGGAAGTACAACCTCAAGCAAAGAGAAGATAGACGAGATTGTAGCCCGGATGTTACGGGCCAACGAGACCTTCAGCACGCTTCAGTGGCCCGTACGGGATCGTCGGAGCATTTTCCCGAACACTAGATCGAAGATGTACAGTCATGGCGCGGAGAAAAGTACAATCAAGCATAAGCAAGTAAAAAGGTGAAGGACATTCATCGAATCTGCCCCTGGGATCTTAACGGCGAGGTGCCAAAGACAGACTCTGCAGACCCAGGTCCTGGAATTGATTGGCATGCTCAGTGTATGTGAAATACTGATAAAGATTTGATCTCGACAAAGCCGCCTGCCGAAGCAATTCTTCTAATGGGTCCTTATTTTTACTGACTGTTGCCAAAAAACGAAAATCGATGCTACAAGAATACCCTGAAGAACACGCCGAAATGAAGGGAAACAAACAAAGAAGATTGTTCTTCTTCTTCTTCTTCATCATCATCACCGCCATCACCATCATCATCGTCATCATTATCAGCAGCAACAGAGGAATGGAAGAGGCTGTTGTAGCATTCTGTCAATGATACCACACTCTTCAATCACACAACGACCTTGTTGGACATCGGAGGAGACATACCAGCAGTGTCCACCTGCCCACATTGTGACCACACTCACCCCCATCAGACAACTGCGTATTAATTGTGGGATGCAGAGTCCAACAGTCCTCAAACCCCTGCGTAAACAATGTACCTTCAGGCATCACATTAGCCTATTCGGACACACAGACGTGTGCATCATAATTAAAGCATGGCTCATCACGGAAACCAACCGCCGATAACGACATGCGAATTATAGACTACTCTAATAATTTGATTTGGAATGTGTCAGTTACTATCGAAATCCTATGAGGCTTACGGCAAACAAGGACGCCCAAAAACAGCAGTTATTGGTTTTTCTCCTTGCCCATCATACAGTGGATATCTAGTACATTGAAACGTACGAGCTGGAGAAATTGGGAGACGTTCTTCCCGACTTTCGCAAAGTAGACTTCAAACACCAGATCTCCCAGTTTTAGCGATAAGTCCCAGGGGACAGTAATTCGATCAAGGCACTAGTAATCTGCCCGTACATAATCGCGTAACGAGGTCAAAGGATCTCAGTCGTGGGACGAAACGTTGCCTGTTGTCCATCGAGTTTGAAATAATCCCATCCAGGTCAAGTGAGTCAGAGAAACCGGTAGGCAACTACGAACACACGCACAAGTCAAAATATGAAGACGGTGGAAAGGATGGACCGGCATGTCGATGACGGAACAGGCCACGAGTTTGAGCACCGCGTGTCGCAACACCTGGGGTTGGGTAGGGCCGGTTAATGACGGCTAATAAGCCAGAAATGGCCATCCCAGTCTGCCTTGTCTTTGTCGGTGATATCATTCTGGATAGAACACGATGTAACAAGGGGACGAACGTTCGCCTTCGGGAATGTCGAAGTAAGTGAGCAGGGCAATAGACGCCCACCAATGAGACATTAGAAACCTCACACACGAGCATGACAACCAGTAATCCTGATCCCCTCGGTGGATCAGGACTTAAGGACATTCCTCAATCGACTGGCAGCGGAAGTCGGAACAGACAATGCACGAGTGTCGGGCTAATACAGATGACGGCAATTGCCCATGAGTTACACAACGGAGATCAGCAGCACATACCCACCGAGCCCAGATTACGGTTGACGGCCGGTACGTCCGCGTGTGCCAGGGACGACGCCAGCCTTCCTTCAGCCTCTGCCCCCATAGCGGCTTGCGCTGGATCAAAACCGAAGGCATATTGGCTCCCGGTACGAGTTAATCAGGTTGTGAAGTTGGCGAGAGCACACAGCCACTCATAGTGTATGCGAGAGGTTTTCAAGCCGCGTCAGCAGCAGCAGCAGCAGGAGCAACAACTTTGCAGACTCGGACAGTTAACTGGTGCATAGACTTGGAATCCATCCTCACAGAAAAACAGTGCACCTCCCACTATAATAAAACTGGCGCTTTGAAATTATTACTACACAGTGGCGTGGAAATTTTCCATCTGGCGAGATACTTCTGTTCTCGAAAAGGCAATTCGGCAAACACGTGCCTATACAGTTACATAGGGGATGAAAATATGACGTCGACAGGGTTTATATATGTTTTATGGTTGCTCGCATAGCGAGGTCAGCATGTGGAGGTCATTGTAATTGGAAATGGGGGGGAATTAGGGAATGCTTTGAGTGATGCTCGTAGGATGAGTACGGGGAGTGAAAATTACTAGCAAGCCCACACACTGAAGAACTGTCATCAGAGGGTGTGAGGGCAACTTGTGATAGCCGTCTGCAGTCGGCCAGGGAAGAAAGAGCGCCCGAATTAGAGTCTCGTGACAGCACACCACTGCATTACCTAGCCATATAGCTATTGCCTAAACTGTTGTTAACACCCGTTGGCGTAGGCCTTCAGAGAAGTTGGTTCGTTTTCGGTAGACAAGCTGAAAGGTTTCGTTAGGATCAACTTGGTGATCGATATCAACTAGATGCGCGAGAATAGAACTTGAAATCGATCTAATTTAATCTTTATCTAGCCAGGCGGGTATGAGTTCACTTAGTCTCTTTTCCAGGCGTCTCGTTGTGCAGCCTCTATGTAACTGTATTGGTCCGATTATTAATAACAGGGCTTTGCTGAACTGACCTATCGAATTCCGTTCTTGTTAGGATTAAGAATCAGGGTGAAATTACTGCTGTTTACTATGGCCTCTATTGCACTTTCACGAACGGGAGATCGATGCCGACCTCGTGAAAGCCTGGTACAATCTGGGGTACCAGGTCATGAGCGGTACGCAGAGGAGCTGTTTATCTTTGTCAGCAAAAGAGCCTTTCGCTGAAGAACGATCACCCATCGCCAACGAAACGCACTCCTCCCATTCTGCCTTTAGACTCTCTCTCTCTCTCTCTCGAGCCCCGCCAGCAGCTGCATAGCGGTTAGTAGTAGAAAAAGGCAAATAAACAATGCGGAAAAAAACAATGGAGACTGGAATGGCCATTTCTAGTTCGTTAGCCGTCATCAACCAGTCATACAAACCCCAGGTGATTCCGCTCCCGAGGCTCGAACCTGGTCGCACAGGCACTAGTCGATTAGCTGGACATTACAACAACTATTGTCAATATTCCCGATCTAAACCAGGAAAGCAACAAGCCGGTGGCTCTATGGTTAGAGCGTTGGACTTCTGATCAACAGGTGGCGAGTTCAAGTCTCGGGTGGGGCACTACCTGGGGTTGGGTATGAATTGCTGATGACGGCTAATGAGCCCGAAATGGCCATTCCAGGCTCCCTTGTCTTTATAGGCATTGTTTATCTATTTAGCCTTTGTCTTGCCATCGGAGCTGGGTAGATGAGGCAGGAGAGAGTGCGGTAGGTGTTGCGTACGTCATGGCCACTGCATACAGTACGTGGGGCACACAGTGAGCCTAGTCGTTCGCGACGGACGAACTGTCATGCAGTCGTCCACGCTCTCATTACGTTTCTAAGCGTTCATAAACTTATTTGTTGAGCTGTGGATTGCAGTTTAGGCGACGGTAGCGGTACCAAATAACTGCCTCATCACAACAACGGACATGACTATTCCTTCTACATATAGACAAATAAAATAAGAAATCACATAGAGAACTGGGAATAAATACTTATTTATAATCCTGGAACAAGGTTTATTGCTCTTAGTCGTCCCTGCGCAGGTTCCAAAGTCCGGTGAGGTTCCCAGAATCATGACAAAGGGCGCCGAGTCAACAGTGATAGAAACTTCTCTGTCGGAGTCTTCCATCTGAAAACGCAAAGGGGTGGCACGCGTGAATATACTCGCCAATTGGAGCAGAGGGTTGCGACAAGATATGCTACTTTCAATAACCTTACATCGGACGGCGACATAATCTTTGGTTTGAGGATGGCCACTACGGTGCCTTCTGGCTCCTTCCACAGTTTTTCGTGTACGCTACCGAAGAGGAAAAGGCTAACGAGTGAGCTCTGGGCACCTCCTGTTCCCACGCCCGCCATGTCGGTCAGACGCCAGATGGAGTAGATTTTGTCGTTTTTTGAACGCCGCGGCGGAGTCTTCATGCCAACAACGCCCACCACCACAAACTCTGAGGCTTGCAGGGCGAGTGGTTTGGGTGCCCCACGGGCAGCCTCCTGGAGAAATTGTGCCAGACTTAAGACGTTCCGACCCGCGGTCCGCGTCGCCCAGAGTTCGGAAGACAGCAGCGGACGCCTGTAAAACGACAAAAGCGATTTGCCTTGAGTGAGATAGTAAAACAAAGAGCGTGGTTAAGGTCACGTCAAGAAACGGTCAAGTTGAACAGGAAAGAATTTGCTGAAAATCTGCTGGTAATACCGCAAAATCCACCTTAATTGGATTTGAGCATGAACATGAAATAAACGAAACAGGTTAATATGAGTAGGAAGAAACAAAATCAGGCCAGTTTATCTCAAGACTGGGCAACGCAAAACAGCGAGAGGCTAAATGAAAATTCGCGGTAAAGGAGTGAATGTATCGATGTTTTCTTAGGCACTTTGTAAACAATAGGGAGCTCAAAGGCGTTCGTCTATCTTTCCCTAAATAAAACTGAACTGAAAAAATGACAAACATCAAAGATAGAAGTAGAGACTGGGGATGAACACACAGCATCAAAACTTACATGACGCGGATATTAGTTGGGGTTGCGACGAAGTAGCTACCACCGGAGGTGGCTGATTGGGCGGCAGGAATCCTCGAGGCCGGAGATTTTCCAAGTGCGGCCACTGGACGAAACGTGAGGGGAATAACGAAACTTTTTAGGATCCATGGAAAAAAGTATTTTAGGTTTAAGGTTTGAAAAAAACAGAAAGTGAGCGTTGAGGTCGGCTTAAAACCATAAGAGACTAAGGTGCGCAAACGGAGAGTGATCACAGCTGACAGTCAATGCAGAGCTAAGCTGTCAGTGGAATATAAAAAAGCAAAATACCAAGGAGTAAGACAAATGAATCGGCTGACGGAGGAAAAGTAGTGAGCCAATAATCCCCACAGAAAGCTGTCTATCACTGTATTGCGAGGAAGAACTCAACCAGCTGGAGTCTAACAGAACTCACTCAAAACGTGAAGGGGTTCCATTGCGGCCAGTTTTTAATGAAAACAGATGAATATGAGAGGACGTAAAGGATGATACAAGTTAGGGACTGGGATAAAGATGAAAGAGATCCAAAACGCACGTGTCTGTTTTCGTTTCTCCTCCCTGAGTTTGAGTGCCACGCGCTGACTTTCAGTTAAAACGGAGGTAGTGACAGAGGGTTCTGATGGGTTCGATTGTACATCCTTGCAGCCATTGGGTGAAGCGGGAGGAGTCAAGTCTCTAGCTGGTAGGGTTGGAGAGGCCTCTGCTACCTGTATCGCATGTTTCACGTCTCGATCGACACGCCGAGCGCGCCGCTCTCTGGCAGCGGCCGCAATTGACGACTGAACTTTTGCACCGAACTCGTTCAGATCGTCGGGACATGCTAACGACAGAAAATGTACATAGAAATATGTGGAGGGAATGGCCGGTTGGCAGCAGGTTTGGATAACCACCAGAGGTTTGAGCGTTGGATGGCCCGTCAACCTCAGGCTTAGAGGCAAAACAACAAGGTTACTTGTGACAAGTAAGTAGGCAGGCTTGATGTGATTAAGATAGGATTGCTGTTAGCGCTTACCTCCCGTTAGGGCTAAAAGATCCTCCGCCTCGTCATCGGCCGTCTTAGTGAGTGCGACCCCATCATCCTTTCCACTAGCTGCTTCATTCAGCTGCTGCGAGGTTACGACGCTGAACAATTTCTCTACGCCAACATCTGCGAATGAAATAATCAAAGAGTGTTATCACTGTTTACTTCTTAGAAGAGGAACAACCTATTTAGCACGTTATTTAGTTCGCTGAACTGGTATGCATAGCTAAATTTTTTGGCATTTGAGACATAGCACCCAGAAACGCCCGAAAAAAATAAAGAGTATTCATGGGGTCTTTGGAATTAAATAGCAAGAGTTAAACAGTTTCACTCAGTAAGTCAAGCCTTCTTTAATGAGACCAGTGAAGTCAATGCGTGGCTCATTAATCGAGTGAATCACCGTGTCTGTCGCGTTAACCGTCAGTGCAAATGCCGGTAGCAATTTGAGTAGTGGACGTTGGGCAGGTCTTCCAGTCTTGTCTGGCCAGCATGCTCCTCATTTTCATAAACGCGAAATGGCGGTACAACAAAGCAAACATCCCACGTGACTCCTCCTAGACTTGACCCCTGATCAAGGGGTGAAATTATGCTACATGTACTGCAGGCAACTCGATCTGGCGACAGAATGAGCGGACATCTTGCAGCCATGTTTCATGAGATTATCCTACCGTATGACCACCGCCTTCCTTGACTGCGCACAGTCGAACATGCTACTAGCGTTAATGGCGTGTTTAACTTCGGACCCGACTTCCGCGACGTCCCAATGAGTCGCATACAGCTTACGTGGTGTTACGCTACCAACAGACAAAACCCTGTATAAAAGTCAGGGAAGAAATATCCCTCGCTGGGTCGCCAATTCTCGCAGTGAACGTGACAGGCACACTGATGCGTACAATCCTCCGATTTTCTAATGTCAGCTGTAGACTGGATTCCGCAGTTTCGGTGCTGGACAAAATAACGTTCTGCCGATATCTAATTCAGTTGACGCCAGCAGTTCTCATAAATCACAATATTTACTGGTAATTGCACAGGTTCTCACCTACGAATCCCGTAAACTGGTCGCGTGGTTGATGCGCTGGAACAACACGGGGGCGAAAACAGGTTGGGGTAGGCGTTATTTTGGATAATCTCTCATAACGAATGCCGCGCAGGGGGTGGGAGGCGTGGTGGTACGCGTAGGTGCAGACTTATGCCACACCAGCCACTTTTGCCATTGTGGCTCTGATTCAGGCATGGGCGCACAGCCAGGAGGAGCGCATCCGGCAGCGCCAGCCACCTGGGCCTGAGCCAACTTCCGGTCTTCTCGACTCTTCCTCGACATCGGGCACAGTCGGTTAAGGGATGAGAGTGCGGTAGATGCAGTGCAAGTCTACTACCACGGAAAACTAATTCACATCCCTGCACCACCCTGCTGTGGAGCATATGGAAAACATCGTGAAAATCGACGGTCAAACTGTGTCCCACCAACAAATATTCTGATTAAGTTGCGTCGTGAAGAGTGAGCACTAAAATGTTGCAAATTCATAGTAACCAGTGGATGATATCCGACAAGTTTGTCGTTAAGCCCTTAAAGATGCAGGCGGATTTCTAGGCAGTTTTAAGTCGGACGAAATCCTGATCGCCACCGGCTCTAAATTGCCATTAAAAACAGCCTATCGGATCCGTACCTCGATATTCCGCAGAGGGACCGGCAGCAATAGTCACCGAACGAGATATTGAGGCCTTTTGTGTGTTAGAGGATGAAGCAGCCACACTGAGAAACTGCTCCACAGTCTCTTCCTGGATGGCGTCCCAGTCGCTACTAGCATCTGAGTCCGCTTCTTCGTTCCCTTTCTCATCCTCGTCATCATCGCTGCGTGCAAGGAACTCAGTGATTTCTTCAGCCGTCAGTGTGATCTCGGCGGCTGCGCGACGTCGAGCTATGGCAGAGGATTCCTCGCGAACACGCTTTCGCGCGAGCGTCTCGTCCGTGGGTTGCAAGTTTGGACGTTTCAGTGGCTCCTACAATGTTTAATGCATGCACTTCTGTTAACTGTCAGGTCCTCGTCGCATCTAGCGGTTAGGTGTTCTGTAATAAACCTTTGAAGTTTGTAGGTGGATCGCAGTGTAAAAACCCGTCTGTGGATTCAGACGGAAAAGAGTTTAGAGATCCACAATTCGGGCTTCAGCAGAAAAATGTATAAAGACTCAAGCTGAGTAGGATTTCCTAAGCAACTGAGAACAGTCGCCCGGTGATCACAGACTATGGACATGCATCCGGTAAACACAGTCGTAGATGAATGTCTTATAAGCGAGTTAAACTATTCACAGAGGGGTCGGGTATGCTGACTGCGTCGTTTGCCTTGTAGGAAATGCCATGTAGGAAATGTTTTACATGTTTCATAAGCGAAAATCGTGGAAAATTGGATACTGGTAAATGATTGCCACGCTTCTTTTGGCGATGCGGACCATCTTGCACCAGGCAACAAGTGGTCTGGATAGCGTTTCAATTGGCACTTACGGTGTACACCACCCAACATATTGCTATTAGCTGAGGTACCACTTACCAACGAACCGGCTCACATCCATTCAAACCACCGACTAAGGTGCTTAAATTTTACTGATTAGAGCTTGATATGTACGAGGTAAGACAACTCGTGTTCAGCTCAGTTAAGGTATGGATAAGCAAACGCCTTTGGACTCCCTAGTGGTTACAAAATTGCCCAATAAAATGCACGAACACATCAAGAGCATTGAAAAGGAGATTTTTGACATAAGTGTGTGCAAAGATGAAAAATAATTAATTAATTAATGTAAGTAGTACGTTTGCGTTTGATTAAATATTTGTCCGTTGTATTGAGCGGGTGTTTGTGGCTGGTATATTAACAGTCTGACTTCAAATGAATCTGCAATGGGGAGAGAACAACACCAGCTAGCAGAGTAACCCACTGTGTGGCCACTCTGGTACTTAAGAAAAACTCCTGACAGTGGACCCTAACTTCCTCTGATAATAATTTCTGTGGATAAAAGTGCAAAGTGAATCTTAGTCTGAGTGGAAATAAAAATGTTGGTGACAATGGAACAGTTCACAAAGTGGAAAGTTAGGATGAGATCCCCTCTTAGCGCCTGTAGGAAATGGGAAATAGGCTGGGGGTCGATCGGATGCGTTCATATGACAGGAGCCACATAATCTATTGTCGCTCGCCTCCGAGTCTTATCTAAGACGGTAGAGTCCATCAGGGTCCTGTATACCGTAATCCAGATGCGCTATGCAGGCATGCAGACAGGGGTTCTTGCATTCTTCCGTTTTATTTAGTGCGTACTGAAGTTTTATGATAAATGCCCGTCAGTGTACTTCATAGAGAAGATAAAAGCAAGTCAATAAACGAAAGACTCCAGCTAGAATCTAAATGAACGAATCTAAACTACTGAATATTCATCCTACATTTGTGGCGGATAACCGCCAAAAGGGCTCCAACAGCATCTTGAATACGTGCAGATGCGGACCAACACCGTAAATCCAGTGAGTCAAGTGATGGAAATATGAGATAACGATCACAAACTGCCATAAAATAGGTGCATCTAACTAACACTGCACTGTAGGTTGGTCAGTTACCCAACGACTACGCTGCTGATTAGGGGCGACCTTGTGCCTTTTTTGTTCGTTGCAGAGCAGTGAAATGCCAGAGAGGTGGTGTGATGCATCCAGAAAACGAAGACTCCTTGGTCAGTGCAAAATGGGAAATCAATACGCAGAGGGCAGAAGACTTGTCAATTCGGATAACCTCTTGGGTTCTTTGTTACCTCGTGACATCTGATCGCTTAGCACTCGAAATATATTTGCACCCAAAATCAACCCGGCTGAAAAGTCACTCATGCACAGTAGGCTACCTACGTTTGACTGTTGCGCTAAACAGGTAGATGCCACCTATTCACAAATTTCTTTTTCGTAAAGCTTATGTCAAATATTCGTTAATTGTTTTGTTTAATCTTCATGCGCAAACTTATTTTTTGATTTAAAAAAATAATTTATTTATTTTCAGATATCAATATAAACGCGGCAAAATACCAATAAAATGTATTTTTCGATAAAACTTCACCAAACAATGCATAAATTACAAATAAAAACCTCCAGGAAGGAAAATACAGCTTGTTAAGCTAAAATACCTAGACGCAATAATGCATGACACGCTATTGACTGGCGTTTGCAAAGTAGCTAATCCAGCAGCTCCACGCATTTTCCTTGGCACTGATCGACTGGACCCACAAGACTTTGTCTTGTGGGGGTGTGTTGGGAGGCGTTCACAGCTCTGCCGGTTCACCACGTAGACCTCTTTTGTTCTAATAATACACTGCGTATCTGTGCACTGCGTATCTTTTTAGTGGCGGATGTCAGTTATGCACGGGTAGCTGTGGTCTCTAATCACCGCGAATACCGGTGGGCCGACGGTATATGGTGCCAATACTCAAAATAGACACGGTTATGACAAAACCCTTGTAAGGATTAGACTAAGCATAAGAGAATGCCAGTTTCTGTAAACCCATAAGTTATAGGGAAACGGAATATCCGAGCAACTAAGCCCGTCCAACGTTCAATGGACTCCCGCAGATATAAATTAATACGGCGGGAGACCAGGTACAATACCGATCTGCGAATATAAAACACTTCCGCCAATATAAACCAGTGCGAATACAAACACCGATAATTGTGTAAGCTGCCTAGAGAACAAAATAGGACAACTGTGTTCCCTTTACTCAGGTGGTTCAGACATGTGGAGGAAATACCTGGAAATCACTACCACCCAGCCTTGAGATGGTCATCATCGGTGTAACTTTCAACGATTTTGAAGACGAGTGAGCTTAGCAAAATCGGACCTCGAAGGCGGCGCTTGCTTCGCAGTCTACGGTTACGTGGCGGATGTGACAACCGGTTCAATTTTGCTAAACTGTCACCGACCAACCCTAACGCAGAGCGATCAGTTGGGACGAACTGGCTGGATCAGTGGGCTCAAGCCCAAGTACCCTCATCTTGTTCCACGCGTACATAAAGTGTTTGCGGCAAAACTGTGGGAGAGAGGCTGGGTTACACCTTGACAAGTATTTAGCCCTGCATTCTTGTCCAAAGCCAAATGTGAGCCAGACGGGTGCCAAGGCCTACAAATACTTAAGCGAACGCACAAACACGATCGGTGCACGTCTTTAAAGGAAGTTTTTGCCCTCTCCAGGAAGGTGTACACCTAACAAGCCAATAGAATCCCTATAACTCTTCCATACTGGTCACCTCTCCGTGATCCCTGTCCTGTGACAGCGTTTGACCACTCCTTGGTCTTTTTCGCAGATTTTCACATGCAGAGGCAGATGGCATGAGTCAGCATTGAGATCACATACACTCGGCGTGACCAAAATCGGACCAAGTACTAGTTTGAGACAAAAATTCGGCGGTCGTTTCGTTCCGGTTAACCATCAAAATTTGACAGTGGGGACTCTTGAACACGAACATTCATCGAGCAGTCATGATCTGGGGAGCAGTACTGGGAGTCCATCACAAAACGGTTTTGAGACACTTGCATCAACTCGACTTTGTCCATAAAGAAGCTCCATCAAGACCCACATGAGTTGACTGAAGCAAAAATCAATCCTAGCGTTGAAATTTGGGGCATTTTCTGACAAACCACCTGAACGATCGATTTTGGAAACGCACTATGACGTCTGATGAGAAGTAGGTTTACCTGGTCAGTAACAACCGACAAAAGAAATGGGTTCCAAGAGGTCTTGCTTCTCCACATCAGTCCCAGGTAAAGATCGGTTCGGCAAGAAAATGATGACCTGTGTTTGGTGGAATTTCAAAGGTGTGCATCCCTTTGAATTCATTCCGAATGGCCGTGCCGTCATCTCCGATCTCTACTTCCAACAACTGGGCCAATCTACACCAACTGCAGAAATTTTGCTCCAACTTAGTACAAATATGCTTTTCCCCATCCTGCAACTGCGGACAAACAGAAGGACAGAACGCGAAGCAAAGAACCATGCGTCACATGCTGTTTTATCGTATTCTCGTCTTCTCTTACTGTCTTCTCTTTGCATGAACAATTCATTTCTGAAACACTTTCTTGTTACCCAACTGATCAAGTCAAACCCTCTAGTGCGTATCTGAAACCAGTCTCTTTGGAGGCACCTCTGATCCAGGATGCCTAATTCGACTGTGATGTACCAGTATAAATTGAAGAATGTATATGAGGCCGAAATGACTATTTAAAGGATGAAAAGACGTTTTTAGAAGTTAATATTTGTCCTGATACACTCAAAAACGAGCCAGCAGAGCGACGTATAGACAAATTGGCGAATTCCGAACATTTTCGCAAGCTGTGGCACGATCAAAAAAGAGAAGCATTTAAAGATACTTGTATGTGGCATAAATTAATACGTTGGGGTGAATTGCTGTTTAAAATAAAACAGTCGACCCTACCGGACGCAGTCGGTTCAAGCAGAAGGCGAAGTCAGAACTGTACAGAGGGAAGGGATGATCAAGCTATTACTCAAATCACCAGTGGCGATGGTAAGGTGTGTGTGTCGAGTATTCGGGCTGCCTTCGAGTTGGCGCGGGAAGGCTGAACGGACTACGTGAGTGTGAATTATAACCGTCTCTGTGTAAGGCACGACCAGTATCAACACGAGAGTGGTGACTGTAGTGACCGAATGGATTTCGGTTACAATCATTGTGGGAACCACGATTGCGATCACTCTGCGAGTCCCGGTAATGCCCGCTGTAGCCTTCATCTTGGTAGTAGTTACCACGAGAGCAGTGGTAGTCTCGGCCACGGTCATCACGGGAGTCGCGATGACGTTCACTGTGCGCATACGCATCCCCCTGAAGGCGCCATGATCTCTTTTCTGAACTACTCTTGCGATAGGACCACCGACTGGCGTCCTGTGGAGGGGGTGCGGCACTGACGCTTGTCTCTTCGTTGAAAATACGATGGCGGTCAACGTGTTCACTGGCCCAACCTCCCTTACCGACTACTGTAGTTTGACGGCTTTCGGAGTACATGGGTGACAGGTTGACTTTTTTAGGTTCCAAACGTGGAACAGTCTTCTGGACCGCAGGGGTTGTCGAAGGAACGGAGGCAGGAGGGACAGAGGGGGCGTCATCAACTTTTTGGCAGTCAACCCCTTGACAGGAGCGAGCTCGCTTAAGACTGTCGCGCACTCGTATATAGGTCCCCTGAGTGCCCGGCAAATTGGTAAAAGGCATGAAGGGTTGAATGCCCGCACTGAAGGCTTCAAGACGTGGCTTCTTCTCGCAACCGCCCTCGGTTGCTGAATTTTGACAGCCCGTGGGAAAAGAACAAGAGGACTGGAAACTGAGGGGTATTGTTGTGCCCTCCTCTTCTTTTTCCTCTTCTTCTGCTTCCCCTGCCTCCTCCCTCTTTTTCTCTTCAGTAATTAATTGTCCATTTTCTTCTGCCGCAGGTTGCTCTTCTTCCCGTGGCTGCTGGTCATCCGGCTCAACTGGTATGATCTTGGGTAGGGCTTCGGTCGAGGTAATAGGCGTTTTTAATGAGAGAGCGACCGGATCGGGTCCATCACGTTCCTCTGAGAGTACTGAGTCAGGAGAGGAGGGGTCAGAAAGAATGTTGGTTTCACCTAAAACGCATTGTACGAAGAATGAAAAGTGGGCTTGGCTACTGATATAGTGACACTGTTAAAATTTATAAAAAGGGACGGGTCTGCACGTTGGCGAAAAGCCGAACTCTTTTTGCTCCAGTTACGTTAAACGTGATAATTTTACTGAAAAAAACAGAGAACACACCGGCTCAGTGAGTAAGAAGTGCTAGCTAAGGGAATGTCTACTTCTTACACACCTTCAGAGTTACCATTGTTTGTTCGGTGGTAGTTACTGTGCGCTGATCACAAATTTTTTTCTTTAAAAGTCGACTGAAGTGCTAAGATAACGCGTAAGGTGACAATGAAGATAACTCTTAATGTACTTGCGGTGAAGATGGGGAGAATAAGGACAGAAAACAAAGGATTAAACACAGATCCACGTAGAGATTGATATAAATTCCTTAAATTACAGCGAACAGAAGCGTATCAGTCACATCGTGCACGAAATAAGGGCAGCTGTTACGATGGCCATCTATCAGATAAAGGTAGTGCCCTTCCCGATGAAGTACTTGATGTATCCTCGGCGCATACAAACCTTAGAAGTGGAACTATTTTCAACTGTCATCAACAAACTGGTCCTTCATTTAATTATGGATGGGTTGCAAATCCGAGATGGCATGAAAAATCGAAGGCTGCTCGTCACAAAAAAATTATCTAGTGCTGTTGTCGGATAAGACGTCTGGGCCTGGAAGCCGGAAAGGCCTCGAAATCACAAACACCAAAAGTTGGTTTACAAGACAATATTAACAGTTAATGCTATGGTCGCCGAGGGTGGGCCGTGAAGGCTAGCATACTGTGGGTACAGAACAAAGTCAAACCAATTCTAGTTGCAACTAATAAACAGAAAGTATATATGCCGTTTACCTCTCCCTCATCTACTAGTTAATGGAACGGACAATATAGTGTGTGGTGTTTAGAAAGGATTTAAATAAACGTTTCTCGTAATTTCAACAATGGATACATAAAAAACGATACTGGAAATATGATGAATATTACCCGAAGATACACTGATCGGGCGCGCATCCGATTGTGGAGTTGTCTCTTTTAGGTCTACCGGTGAGGCGTCCCGAACAGAGCTAGACTGAGCCTTTAAGTTGTTTATTTCCGCCAGGATGCGTTGCCTCTCGGCTTCCAGGCTGTCCAAGTCTAAACAATTCATTATTAAACCGTTATCACCTCCGTACATACTAATACTGCTATTAATATTACTATTACTATCGCCACAACTGTTACTAATGCTGCTGTTAGCACTTATGGTGACTGGCAAAATTATGAAGTTGTCATAATAACCAATACCTGAAAAGGATTGCAAAGGAGTAAAAAGCGATTAACTGAAAACCTTATATGAAAATGAGAAAATTGTTACCTTTCGCCGTTAACTCCCCCACCCAGTCAGTTTTCTGTGTGCCTTCATTATCTGTCCGTTGTTGAAGAGCAGCGATGAAATTCTGAATCAGATGGTGGCGTTGGATGGGCGGACAACCAAAAACGTGGCAGCTCTCACGTAGTTTGCTGGAGAATACATTGAATCCAGGATACTCAATTATTTCGTCCACTTTATACTTCACTAGATGGAAAAATGGATGCATTTCATTCAGGTGGGTTGCATGATGGGGACTCAAGACAAGTGTGAAGGGACAGGAGTAAATGACTGACGGTTGGCCATAGTTAGCCGTCGAAGTTTGCTGAACAAGCCGTATGGCCAGCAAGGTTATTTCTGGTGGCTTGACGATTAGGAGAAGGTGGGCCAATGGGTCAGGTTGACTTCCAAGATTTTAGAATGCCTCTCGACACAAACATTGTCTCATATTCTGTGAGTCTACGCAAAGGGTACGCAACAGTGCTGAAAACCGAGTTCGGACAGGAAACTTTGTCCGGCGAGGCTGTTGATGGGGTTAAGTACGCGGACCTAAGTGGCTTGTAATTAATCAGAAGTATTTATCAGCAAGCTGCTAATTGTAACAAAAAATTTTAAATCAATGGTATAGCGTTAGAAAAACCGAAAAATCCGGCTTTTTGAATGGCGTCCGAGCCGCTCGATAGCAGGCAAAGGAACCGAACAAAAGCTGTCGCATTCTTTGGGCGCAACCTTGCCGTAGGACATACGGTGCACCTCGCGGATACGACAGTCAAATTTTCGTGCGCGTGTGATTTAAATGTCTCGATCCGTAACATATAAATATATTCCGAGGCTGATGAACTCCTTTATGGGTTTGGCTCCATGCACCTTCTCGTTTCAATCTAACCCGCCTATAGTTGCAGTCTACACAATTACCACAAACGTGAGGAAAAGACGAAACGTTTTATTGATAAGAAATTTTCTCGAAGCATAATTACATGCGCTACTTGCTGCAATCTCCTAGGACTCGGGACCTGCGGGTAGATGACATGGATCTGAGAAAATTTTTAGTTCCAGTTTGCATGAATAATCAGGCACCTTTTTGAATGCACGTAAACTGAAAAATTTACCGAATAATTTCCATGAAGCCAGCTGTTGCACTTTTCGGCCAATATGTCGGACGTGTGATTCCCTCGTGCTCATGTCTTCACGCTTTTATCAAAAAAAAACCTGCGCAGCGGAAAAAACACCGCTGCGGTTGGCAATTCGCCTTGAAGCGTTAACCGAACGACAAACTGTCAATTCCAGGCTTTCTTTCAACAAATTGTCGTTCGATCTTCAACAAAACTCATGATATGGAGTTGCTTTTGTTGAAAAAAGAACATAGTAAGACCCAAGTCATTTGTCTTCAAGAGACATGGTTAAACAGTGACATTGACACACAGTTAATTAGCCCCCCGTCTTTCTGTTGCTTTCGAGCAGATCGAAAATCTTCATCCTCCAGTAGAGGTGGTGGGGTGGCTATTTTGCTCAATAAGGATTGGTCCTTATTTTCCTACTCTGAGGATTTGATAGACGTTATTGCTGTCATCTGTAAGCCCCGATTTTTATATACATTTAAGGGCATCATATTTGTTAGTATCTATATTCCCCCTCTACCTGTGAAGGTGCGCTTAACCGTTTTTTTTTGACGTTCTTTCGGAAAAACTTGCTTTATTGTCCTGCGAGCATCTTATTGTCTTATGTTGTGATTTTAATCGTGTGAATTTACGTCCGTTTACGTTATTAGGCTTTGATGACCTTGTTTCCTTTAATACTCGCGCTGATGCCCCTCTTGATCACGTTTTGACTAACCAATCCAAGTTCTTCCTTGTTAAGAACAGAGCTCCATTATCTGGTTCCGATCACTCTGTATTATTAGGCCTTCCAAAAATTTACTCCGCTTCTACACGTGCGCTGCTATTCAAACCCGAAAGGAAAGTTAAGGTTCACGACACATCCCCGGAAAACATTTTACTTCTCCAGACTTGCATATCGTACACTATCCCCGTCTTCCTCAGTCAATCCAATTTTGAGTCGTGTTCCAACTTCTTTACAACATTTTTAAAAGAAATTTTTAATATTTGTTGTCCTCTTGATACAGTTTTGGTCCGACCTGACAGAATTTCTTCCCCTTATCTAAAATCTTTAAGACGTAAAAAAGAACTTCTTTACAAGCTAGGCCTCCGAGGCTGTCTAAAGGAGGTTAACATCTTAATAAAAAGGGAGATTTGCAGACTAAATGATTTGTTTGTTAATCAGCGTTTTGCCTCTCCGTCCAAACCTTCTTTTCGGCTTTCCTCTGCTGAACTCTGGAGGAATCTTAAGCGTCTCACTGGCCAATGTGGTAAACTGGCAAATGTTGATGCTGATTTAGACGATCTAAACAAATATTTTATCCATACTTCTACTGACTCCAATCCCTCCACAAACAGCCTTTCGTTACTACCAAGCGTTTTTTCTTCCGTGTCAGTAGCAACAGTGGAGAAACATCTGGAAAAATGTTCGTGGTTCAACTGCTGCTGGGCCGGATGAAGTCTCACCATTTGTTTTTAAAAATACTGCTGCTCTCAGATTTCCCCTATTTTGACACACCTTATAAACATGTCCTTCATGGAGTCAAAGATTCCTGACATTTGGCGTTCAGTAAGAATCACTCCCATCCCTAAAAAGTCCGCTAATTTTGGTCCTAAATCTTTCCGTCCAATAGCCTGCTCTTCCGCTTTACTGAAGATTGCTGAACGAGTCGCTCTCGATACAATTAAGCCTTTTTCCTCCAATTTCTCCGACCCATTACAATTTGCCTATAAGGCCCAGCGTAGAACCCTAGATGCTGTTGCCCTTGTAGTACATTCGGCTCTACGAGATTTAGATAAGGGCTGCCGTGCGTACGCGTGCGCATTTCTTGACTACTCCTCTTCCTTCAACACCATCCCGCGCCATCTCATTCTTAATAAAAACATCCGCGTCTGGCTCTCCCGGCTGGGTTGTCTCTTGGCTCGAAGATTATTTTTACTTCCCGCACTCAATTCGTACAATCCGGCAAGCGGAAGTCTACTGTCCTTCAAACAACTGCGGTGTTCTTCAAGGTGCCATCTTATCCCCTCACCTTTTCTCCCTTCACACAGATGATTTGAGGTCACCAAATGACTGTCTGTACATCAAATATGCCGACGACATGGTTGTTGGTCATCCTCTTAAAAATAAGACACATCTCCAGTGTCTGAAGGATGGCCTTGACCATGTTGCAGCCTGGTCGTCAGATAATGGCCTTCAACTGAACCATGAGAAGTCTGTCCAATGTGTTTTTCACCTGCGACCATCCCCTAGTTCTCAATTCTCAGCCATCCTTCCCAACGAGGTATCCTTTTTCGGTGCCTTGGCGTTACTCTGACATCGAATCTTTCATTCTCCCAACATATCGAGGCTCTTTTTAAAAAAATTCGTAAACTTCTATATTATATTCGCCGTTTACGTTCCTATTACACACCTCAGGCCCTTATCTGGCGATTTATAGAGGCATGTGTTCTTCCCCTCATCCTTTATTGCTCTCCGTGATTTTTCCAGCCTTGCTTAAAAAGGATTTTTTTGATTTTGAAACGTATTCTCCGAATGCTCTCTTCTGCTGCTGGTGTTTCTTATACTGTTTTAGTGGATTTGATAGCAAAACGGCACTTTACGACAGTCAAACAATTCGCTGGGCGAATCCTTGATGATGAAACCCATCCCCTCCACTCTGAGCTGATTGCTGTGAAGTCTTCCCGTCCGATGCGCCGAGGCTTTCGCCATATAGCCTGCCGTACAACGGCATACCAGCGCTCCGTTTTGCCATTTCTAGCACGCTACCTTAAGTGTGAAGAGACTGAAATAAAAAAGCTCAGACTATAACTGTCTCCCCGCTCTAGATGTCCATTTTTGACTGTTTGATTCTTGCATATTATGTTTACTTATCCTATTATCTTAGTGAATGGAGCCATTTATATTTTTGCTGAAAATTTTGAATGATACGTCAAAATAAAGCGTATTCCTCTCTCTCCTCTAAATACTAGCCAAAGATTTGATAAATTCAAGTAAAGGAGACTATGATCATCATTCGAATGATGAGTAATACTTGACGCTCAGATCAATAACTTTCAGTAACTTGGCAATTTCCGATTTGTCGCAACCAAGAGAGTGATTTGAGTTCATATGCCAATAAGAACAAACTTTATGAAAAATCTAGCGTACGCAATTATTGTCAGACATGATGTGACAAAAGTGGAGGCAAATTACAATCAACATGACTCACGAATAGGAACCTCAGCTTTTTCCTCGTTGAACGAAGGTAAATCTTCAACGCGGGCTTTATTGAGCCAACCAGGAGGGTAACCAAGGGATCTCATGCGGTAGACATGAATCGGGATATCGTGTTTACCTAAATTTAGTGCCCTTCGCAGCTCCGATCTAACAATTGTTAGATAACAATTAACTGTTAGCTAGAATTTAAAGATTACGATATTTTTCCAGGTTTGTACAAAGAAAATTTTTCGATCTCGTGATAGCGTTTGACTGAACTCAATCTACGTGCATTGCGCCCCATCTTTTGTTTGTTTTGACGTGACTGACTCTCACCAGCTTCCTCTTTGGCATCATACAATATATCAATTTTCTCAGTCAGCCTAATAATTAATTAGTTTATACACTGAAATATACGTCACAGTCCCATGAGTATCGAGAACAAATAGCGACTCCATTTTGAACTAAGAAAGGCCGCGGGAGGGCCGGGTTTCAAAAAATGACTTTGAGCGCTCACAAGAGGTAGACAGCGAAAAATAACCAAATACTGTAATCCGTTGTATGATTTAAACAATTACCGTGAATTTCTCAAAGAAGGTGCAGACAAGGAACAAAATTATTCAGAGGGATAATATAACTGCTATATGCGATCCTTTTGACTAAACTCTAGCTCTATACTTCGGATTATATAAAAATGCCCAGAAAATTGGTGCAAAGTTCCGTATTATTTGTGGTTTGGAATTTGCTAGCTTGAGTGGTCCGGAGTGTTCAAATATCACTTCTACGGATATTCGGAATACGTTATAACGTTCTTTTAACAACCATATGCAGTTGCTTGTGGTTGAGCCTTTTGTCGAGAACGACTCAAATCTCCTTGCATTTTTGCTAATACTTTTCATTGTTTCAGTTCAGTGTATTTGGTGGAAACAGGATAACGGCAGTGAAACCTCCACGTGTCAGCTAAAATTGGCAGGAATTAGAAGCAATTAGAAAAACTTACAGTCAAGGGAATACAGACAGATTTACGTTGTAGTCTCATAGTGTTCGTGGTGCTGCAACATATGTATGTCAAGCCGATGTTTGAATGTATCCACAGACAAGAACATAAAAATCGCCTCAGGTAGGTTATCCCAAGGTTCCGAGAAACAGTTAGAGAAATAATACCCCCTAACGTCCAATCTTCCTAGGGGAACACATAGACTCGATGGATGACCTCGGAGATAAGTCGTAGTGGCAAGTTTGAAAAAGTCATCAACAGGATGGCGCAATTCATGCCACACACGATATGGAAGGTTGGTTTCGAGTCTCCACGCAACTGTCTATAACTCAGAGGATAAAGCTTAGGTTTTTTAGGCGGATCTCATACGGCAGTTCACCTTGACCTCGTACTAATTATCTGGTTTGCCACTGTATCCCTTCTAGGAGGTTGTACTACTACTGTGTACACATTCACCAGGCATGGATCACATATTCAAGATGTGGCCTTAAAAACGTACCAAAAACTTTAGAAAATCAGTCTTTATCGAAAAATTAAATGCCACTTGATAGCGTACAGCATTGAATTGACGGAATTGGCCAACTTGCATAATTACATTGAAAGCTTCCGGTTGTCTGGCATCCATACGCTCCCTTCCTTGCCTCTGCTTCTCGAAGTCGCATAATGTTCTGGAATTTATGAAGTAATATTTTGTAAGCGCCAGCAAGGCACTGTCTAAACAAAAATTAGTAACGAAATAAAGTTAGGACAGTGTGCAGATAAAATATACAAAATGTAATAGTGCAGGCAGAAATTGTCCTTTAAGATCAACAGTAAGCAAAGATTTGAAAATAGGCAGTGAAAAATCTCCTTCCTTAAAAATGAAGGCAGATTTCAATAGGCATTCATTTTCTAATAAACAGTAGGAGAAAAAAACTGCTTTCGAAAAATAAGGTCAGGTAATAGAGTAGGGTAATAGTACAGTAGCATTTCAGAAAGAGATAATGAAACGTCGATATGGTTCGTTTTCAAGCAATATGGCAAAAAAAAACAAAATCTCGCAAAAAGGCTTTAAGAAACGTGAGGCCTCAACATCTTTGGATCCAGAATTGAATTCTGATTATGGTTAGTATCCGACCAAACGGAAGCAGTTTTAGACTGTGTACGTCAGAATGACTTCATATTTTGAATGACTGATGGTATAAGGAGACATCGTGGTTCATGGGGGACTCGAGGTGGAGAAAAAATAGTTTCAAGAGGGTCACTGAAATTCCCGATGGTCCTTTCTCCGAGTCATTGAGAAAGCTGCTCGGAAAAGATGAGGAAAATAAAAGGTTAATAGAATCAGTTTTAAGACATAGCCTCATTTCTCGTTCTCAACTTTTTACGGATTTATTTGTTTCTTGCTATATTTATTAGCTAAAGTTTTGATAAATTTTTGCATTTCTGACCTTTAGACAACTAAAATACCTGTGGTTGTTATATTTTACAATAGTTGGGAATGTTCAGTCTCACACTGCTTCATCGGGCTTAGCCTCACATGCCGTCCCTATAAATCCAAGTTGAAAAAGTAGAATTATAAAGCGCCTACATATAATTTAGGTTAAAATTGCATAAACATTATCAATTTTCCAGTAAAAATATTATTTGCAGAGACTATTTTTATTATCATCCTATCAACCAGTTTTAAATCATTATCAGCATAAATTTATTTTACTCTGCGTATCCTGCAAGATCGTTCTCATGTTTTCGACGAAAGTGGTAACCAACAACCTCAAATCATCGTTAACTACATGCCTCGTGACCAAAACGCTGCTTGAATACACCTAGCAGTCTCAACATTGACTCAAATGTACAACCCATAGTTTAAAGCTAAACAGCTAGATCTGTCAGTTTTACAGAACTTCAATGACTTCATGATGAAGTTTTGGATCAATTCCATTTAAACTCGGCAACCTGTTCGATGATAAAATATCTTATGTTCCCTCTCATGATTGCAGACGTCTCAAATCGCTTGTTCACTTGGTCACCAGCGAGGCTTTTGACAAACAGAAACGTAATCACAATTTTATCCTTAAAAATGCTCCCGTACGCAGACGCCCAGTTGACGTTGCTATGAACCTTTTGTACTCGGGTGGTTTCAAATACAAAAAAGTGGAAGCAAAACGCATATTTTCGCGTAGCAAGAATCCTCCTATCTTAGTTAAATTGTTTTTAACAGTTGTGATGGACTCAAGTTTTGCTCAACGAGGTCGCACTTCTCACTATTTGTAAATGACAAATTTTTCCTTTGTCGAGATCTTACACCAATTGAGCGAAGAAATGGGTCCTATTTCTCTTCTCAACCTAATATTCATAAGTCTGGTCGTATTTCCACTAACGTCAATGCACCAGCTTATTCATCTCCTCAGATGTCCAGCTCGGTCAGCCTCTCCACTCAACCTTATACTTCGTTTCCCCCGCAGCCGAATACTTCAAGTTTCTGTGCTTTCAGCCCACCTGCAGTGTCCGCAACCCTGTCTTTAGAATTTATGCCGTCTAACCCGTCAAAAGCACCTAGAAGGACAGCTTTCCCCTCTTTAACGCAGTTCTCCGTGAAGTTCCTTAGCCACATCGCATAAATAGCGTTCTTCAAATGCAAAATCCGCAATCATCTAAATTTAACTTATTGAACCCACCACAAGCTAATTCGTCCCATAACCCCCCGGGTCATCTTATACCCTCAATTATATCACCTAAGGCAGGTTGTCTGAAGGACGTCAGTCTTTACCCAGACAAAAAGCAAGTAAGCGCATTTCTCAGTAATTGCATACTGACTAATCCAAAACTAATTAAGCCTCTCCAACAGGCAAATAACCTTAACCATGTTAACCAATATACAAGGCCCGACATTCCAGCACTTAATTCTTATAGCTGCTTGCCCTCTACCACCAGCCTCTTTATTCCATCTAACTTCCCGTAATTCCGTTTCAACTACCAACAGGCATATTGCGGACTTAACCCCTATGGATGTTCGATACTGGAAAGTTTTATTCCTACACTTTTTGGATATCCCTCTCAGCCTTTTGTTAATGACGTTCCTTATACCAATCGTTCTGGTGCAGTTGGCAGTTAGCCTCAAAAATACAATAACTTCCAACTTAAGTACCCACCTCCAAATTTTTTTAAAATAACGATAACCCTAGTTTTGATACTCGAACTACCCTATATGTCATATTACTTAATGCTGAATCTGTTATAAATAAGATGGCCTAACTGAGAGCCATTTCTTTCCGAGTTAATGCATTATTTTTATGTGTAACTGAATATTGGATCCATCCCTTTATTTACGACTCTTTACTTGTCATAGACCATTATGATCTCTACCGTCAACACTGCACTAGTAAGATTGGTGGTGGTTGTCTTCTCTATATTAAAGCTTCATTTAAGCAATTCCCGTTTTATCTAAATGTAACTTCATTCTCTGATTCGCATCCATTATCCTGTCGCCCCGGCAAAAGGCGATTCTTGGATGTATTTATAACCCGTCTAATTCATCATCCAATGATGATGCAACACTTTGTGAAATTTTAAAATTGGTTTTGGGGTCCAATTTTAGCATCAAAATAATTGCTGGGGATTTTAGTTTTCCTGAAAATGACTGGATTTCAAACTTTTGTCCACCCAGATTTCAGCCTTTCCTAGATACCATTAGTTTTTCTAATTGGTCACAGCTTGTCCGTTCTTCAACGAGAGACAAGCATATTTTAGACCTGATTTTCACAAACGACATTGTTCTCCTCCTCGTTGTTTATAAACAGGGCCTCTTCCAAAGTTACCATACATAAATTCACTGTTGCTTGCCGATTGTCTCATCTAAAAAGGCTAGCGCCGTTCGTACCTATCAGGCTTAAGACCTCACAAATTTTTGGACTCATTGTAATGGCAGCATCTCTCCTTCATGAACGACGTAGCAAGTCATTCTGACTTAATGTCAGTCGTTTCAGATAACATCCTGGAATTTGTGCTTACCAAAATTGTCAAACCCTACGCTTTGGAATCCACCGTTCCTTACATTCTTTTGCCAAGATTAAAGAAATTGAGGAAGCAGTTAAAAGATCAATATAAATAAATAAATTATATATTTAAGGCCCAGAGAGCCCCGTTCTTTCAAACTTAGTATCGCGGTATAAAAAAAAACAAAATGGATAATTGCCCTACCAGCACCAGCCCCGCCTAGCCCCCTCTGGCCCAGGGGGCCAGGCGGGGCTATAAAGGCCAGGTGGGGCTAACTGGCGGGGGCAGGCGGGGCAAATTGGACGGTGTGGCCCCCTCTGGCCCCCTCACTGGAAAAAATTTGCGCAGCGGGACCCCACGATTTTCTCGCATTAGCAGCCCCTTTACCTTTATACCGACCGCCCACCGCACATAGCCTTTCCCATCATAATCGGCCACTTCTGTTATACCCCTAATTATTTTTCTATTAACGGCCCAATTTTACACAATTAATATGGCTTCCTTTTGGATCCATTCAAGCCATTCCTGCGAAGTACCCACTCACTCATGAAATAGGATATGTGGAGATGAAATTTGCAAAGTAGTTTATTATAAAAAAATAAATAAAACTGTACATGCGTTGGATAAACTTGTCAATGTTGGTCCACATGGTTGGCGTTATCCGGTGGTGGTTCCTACAAAATAAGAAATATGTTGGTAATCGTGGGGAATATTATGAAAAGACTTATAAATAACAACGTAAGGATTAAAATAAATATCACTACAAAAATAAGAAATATGTTGGTTACCGTGTGGAAATTATGAAAAGAGTTATAAATAACAAAGTAAGGATTAAAATAAATATCACTACAAAAATAAGAAATATGTTGGTTACCGTGGGGAACATTATGAAAAGAGTTATAAATAACAAAGTAAGGATTAAAATAAATATCACTACAAAATAAGAAATATGTTGGTTACCGTGGGGAACATTATGAAAAGAGTTATAAATAACAAAGTAAGGATTAAAATAAATATCAATACAAAATAAGAAATATGTTAGTGTAAGGACATTGAGATACTTACCATGTTTTCGGAAGTAGACTGCGTTGTGCAATTTGGACCACTGTTGAGACATTCCGGAAGCTGAATAAGTATGCTGGATCAATTCAATGGAGTAGTTTTACCTTCTCAGTTGCCTCCCGGCGTTTTGATCTGCCACCATACCTATCTTTAGCCCCATGGAACCAGTCAATAGCTGTTCTGCGAATAACATCCGCGGAACAGTTATTGAAGCTGGTATTTCGGCGAATGGCTTCTGCAGAAAGTTAGGGAAACGTTTAGACAAACCTATAAAAACTTTATAGAGCGGGCACCCCATAAATGACCGTTTGTCAGTGGAGCCGGCCCAGCAGAAGTTTAGACACAGGGGTGGTCCAATGAAACATGTCAACATGTTCCGGACGAACTCTCTTTCATTTCGGCCCCCCACCACTGACAACCTTTCAATCTACAAGTCACAAATAATGTTTAGAAATAAATATATGCAAACCGCCTCATTGGCATAATCCTGTACCCTACTCATTCCTCCAAGGAATTCATTGTAGGCCTCTTCTGTGCACAGATGCAATCGACTGATTGATTGTTTAGCTGTTTTGGGGACAGCCATCGCCCTTATATCCCGACGCATTTCGTTCAAGGCAGCCCACAGTTGTTCCATGTTGCGAACCTGCATTTCTGCTATGATATCAACTTTTTGAGTAGATTAAGGTTAACAACAATGACAAAAGTCGTACCGTAGCAAATCCACGTCTTTTCGTAGTTTCTTGATCGATGATGAATAGAAATCGTCAGATCGCTCAGTTGGTAGTCTGAGGTAGACATTAGTAAAAAAATGCTTACTGATAAGTGGACGACGTTGAAGGTCGTACTGGTGTTATTGCAGGCATAGATGGGCCAGGCATATTCTCATCATTAATAGGCCTAAAAATAAAAATTATGTCAAAGGTTCTTACTGCAATCATATTCATACGTGTATAAGGAAAACTTTAATAAACACAAGTAAAAAAACGTTTGAAAACAGTCATTGTTTTTGGAATGTGTGCAACAAGGGAATGAAAATAAAGTGATCATCAATGTTAAAAGCAACATATTTACATATAATGTCAGATAGGGTTGCAGTCAAAGAACTAGTTGCCAAAGTTGTGGCTTTAAACATGAAAAGGCTAGAAGAAGAAATTGATGTTGTAAAAAAAGTCACAGCAGTCAACAAACGGACGGTACTGTATTCCGTTAGCGGTAATAGATGTCAGAACGCACGGTCTCGGTGGTGGTTTAACTCATGCAGTAAACCACGCCCAAGGCCCATAAGGACATAGCTCCCGTTCTTCAGGACTTTGTTAATGCAAGAACGTGGAGTACGCAATAACGTTCTTGGGTCCTTCGGAACCTCAGGGTGGTAAGGACGGAGCATATCCAACAAAGCTTTCACCGTTGCAAGCGGCATGTTTGTCTTCTGGCAGACGTCCTGAAAATCAGCTACAAAACATCTGCCACGTAATTCGCTTGATTCTTTCGTGACCCCTATTGATTCTGGATTCCTACACAGAATAAAGTTGTCTGAAAACCTACCATTTGAAACCTCGGGAAAGAGTTCGGGCATTTGAGGCTCTGGTGAGGGGTATGACGCTAACGACGAAGATGGTAAAGGACCATCTGCAACTTCGGTAGCAGCATGATACGCCTGCATAGCACGCAATACCCTCTTATACACGGTGCACCTCTTTATTCCGTAATATTTACGCTTCATGGTTACTATGCACGGATAGCAGAAAACAATATATAAATGATATGAGGGCATATATAAGATTTAGTAAGCTACAAAATTAACCGTTGATATTTTACATTTAACTAGAGCATACGTAACTAGAAATGAAATTTAAAAAGGAAAAAGGTGGCTAATTATCTTATAAAACATATCCAGGCCTCTGGATTACCTACCTTAGTATCAGCAGCTTTGAGAACAACAGGTCAGTTGTACAAGTAACACGGCAGGCCAGCACGCGCTTAGTGGAAAAATGGCGTCTAAATGGCTGACTTAAACAAACCATCCAAAATCAGTTCATCAAAGTGCCCTTTAAGGCTTAAACAGTATTTTATCTTATAAATATTACTTATATTGGTTTAAATTCAAAAATTAACACATATTCCAGTCTTTAAAAAGAAGCCAAACCATATTTTTACAAATGGCCTGAAAGTCAAATTTGATTGGCCCCTTTCTGCCCCCCTCTGGCCCCCTCTCAGCCCCCTCTACTGGCGGGGCCATGTGCTGGTAGGGTGCTGCACTATGTGAGCAGCCAATATTAACAGCAGAAAAGAATACAATGACAGGCATATACGATTCAGAAGAATTTGCCATTTTTAAAAAAAGTCAACAATCTTTGACATATACGGTGAACAAGAAAAGAAGCAGTAAAAATCTCCTAAGGTTAAATTGGAGGTGGAGTTCGGCGAGCCGCCAATTTAAAAAAAATTAGGAGAAAAACTGCTTCACTAAAAATAAATAGCTAGATGCAATGGGATAGTATTGTGATGTTGCGTACAACGTATGAGGGTTCGGAACTCACCTTGTGGTGTGAGCGATAATATAGCAGTCAGAGCTTCTATGCTAGTTTGTTATCTGGCATCTAAGAATTGCAGAGATTATTGAATTAGCCACTAAGATTCGACTTGCACGTGACAGGCAGATATAATCTTGCGAACTCAGCGAACCAAACTCTGCAAAATCTGTTGCTCAACTGTTCCACCGTAGATCCTCCTCTAAACGAGGCTATGTTATACCTCCATTTACTAAATGAAGCTAAGGATTTCGTTCTCGATGACTCTGACAAGGCAGAATTGTTAAGTGTTTTTTCGAAAATAATCTAACGATGGAATCTGAACCGGTTCGGACGATTCAATCATCCTCATTCAATGTAATCAGCACCATTTATTTCTACATAGAACTAATTCGCATGCAAATAATGCGTCTAAAATACTCGCACTCTTCGGGGAGTGACGGTATTTCAAACTCAGTTATTAAGAGAGTGCGGGCTTCCCCAATTGCATAGCCATATAATCTCAGCTAATCTTTTAAATGGATTCCTTCCTGGCTCATGGAAACATCTTTTATTTTTCTGTCTTCATGTCGGCATCTCGTTCGGACGTTAATAATTATCGAGGCATTCACAAAACCCCTGCTCTAGAAAAACTTCTCATAAAAAATATTTTTAATCCAATTGTCAACTTTTGCCTAGAAAATAAGCTCCAAAGCGACACGCAATATGGTTTTCTTCCTGGTAGGTCATGCGAAGTGTGTCACTTAGCTTTGCTTAACCTCGTCACTTCCCTTCATAATGAGCAACAGTCAGTAGTTGTGATCTTCTTGGACCTGAGCAAAGCCTTTGACAAGGTACCGCACAGACGTCTTCTGGTGAAACTGGAAGCCCTCGGCATCCGGTCTCCTCTTCTTGACTTCATTGATTCCTAATCGTGTACCAGCAGCAAGAAGGTCTTAGTATGTAATAGCTATTCGACGCCTCAGCTGAACACGAGTGGCGTTTTTTAAGGCAAGATCATAGGTCCCTTCTCTTCATTCTGCACATAAAAGAAATTTCGACTTTTCTCACAAAATTCAGAAAAATTTCGTTAACGCTGACGACCTCAAGTGTATTGATTCATTTTCTAAAGACACTTACAATAGTTGCATTGATAAAATCAACATTGATCTACTTATGCTCTCATGTTTGAGCTCTAGATGGCAGATAGAAATTTCTCCATCCAATAGTAGTTTCCTGTGTTTTGGCCCTGCCAAGCTTCCTGGACCCCTAGTATTTCAAAAATTACACTTTAGAGAACGAGCAACAATAAGAGACGTAGTTCTTAGTTACCCGAATAAGCTTGCACTATCGCCTCGTGCAGATCAAATTTCTGCAAAAGCTGCACAGATGTGTGGTTTTAAATCACATAATTTCTTCCGTTCGGAAATAAAATTAAAACTGTTCCGCATGTTTGGTCTTCATATCCTATAATACTGCTGTCCCTCTTTGGACTGATGAACGCCTCTTACCGCAGTAAGATTGAAAATGTCCAGAGGGTTTTTTGTCGAAGACTATTTTCTCTTCTTTGATCCAGTATCTCTTATACGGTTTGCAAACATTAACTTTCTGTGGGTTAGAAGACTCGAAGCCGGTCTCTGCTTCCTGTTTCGCGTTAACTCTAGCCCAAATCTCCCACAAATTAACGCTCTCGCTCCGGTAGACCGACCCTATGCCACTCATTATTCCTCCATGATCATTTCACCACCCCTTAGCTCGACAACCAACCGTTCTCAGAATTTCGCCTACAATTATGCTTTCATCTTGAATAATCTTCTACTGCAAATAAGGTTGTCGTCTACATTCGTTTTTTTCAAATCAGAATTACGCAAGCATTTAACTTCGGAAGATATACAGTCCTTATTGAATGTTTCCTTCACAAACCCGCAAATTTGGATTTTGAAAAGGGTCCTTCTGGTATTTGAGGCAGCTCCCTTGATATTATATTGATCTCTTTGGTGATGGACTATACAGTCAGCAAGGTCGCATCTCGATGATGATCTCGTGACCTCTACTGTCCCTTCTTCGTTTCGACCATGTTGTCTACGATGAGTTCGTCCTCTCTCACCTCCACTGGTGTTTATAAGCAGTAGCTCTGACTGCTATATTACCTCTCACCCGACAAGGAGCGTCCCGAACCCTCATACGCAGTCAGCAACATCACAATACTATCCCATTGCATTTAGCTATTAATTTTTTAGTGAAGCAGTTTTTTTTCTCCTATTTTTTTTTAAATTGGCGGCTCGCCGAACTCCGCCTCCGATTTAACCCTAGGAGTTTTTTTTTCACTGCTTCTTTTCGAGTTCACCGTATATGCCAACGATTGTTGACTTTTGTTTTATAAATGGCAAATCTTTTTGAATCGGATATGTTTACCATACTACTCATTTCTGCTGTTCATATGGATGCTCACATAGTGCAGCAATTATCCACTTTGTATTTATTTAAACCATGATACTAAGTTTGGAATGATGGGGCCCTCTGGGCCTTAAATATACAATTTATTTATTTATTTATTTATTATATTCCCATCATCCTCTGCAGAGTTAATCTTTGCATTCACTTTGTCGTCCCTACTTTTAAACTAGCATCACCAACTCCTGACAACCTTGATACTTTCCTCCGTTTTGCAACCCCGACGATGGTCTCCAGGTTCAGTTGATGATCGAGGCGGGTTCTGATGTTTTTGCCTCTTTGATTAGTGGACTATGCAGTCAGTAAGGTCGCATCTCGAGGATGACCTCATGAACTCTTGTGTTCCCTCTTCATTTTGACCCGGATGTTCACGATGAGTTCCTCCTCTCTCACCTCCACTGGTGGTTATTAACAGTAGCTCTGACTGCTATATTATCTCTCACCTGACAAAGAGCGTTCCAAACCCTCATACGTTGTCAGCAACATCAAAAAACTATCCCAATGCATTTAGCTATTAATTTTTAAGTAAAGAACTTTTTCGCCTAAGTTATTTTTAAATTGGTGGCTCGCCAAACTCAGCCTTCGATTTAACCTTAGGAGATTTTTACTGCTCCTTTTCTAGTTCACCGTATAAGGTAAAGATTGTTGACTATTGATTTCAAAATGACAAATTGTTCTGAATCGGATATGCCTACCATATTTCTCATTTCTGCTACTAATATTGCTGATCACATAGGGCAGTAATTATTCACTTTGTTTTTATTTATACCGCGATACCAAGTTTGTAATGATAGGCCTCTCTAGGCCTTAAATACATAAAGTATTATTTATTATTATTATTATCGAATGCCTTACTGAGATCAAAATAGATACCTACTACAGGTAGATGGTCATTACGAAGAGAGGTTAGTTGATTTAGAAAAGACATGTGGCAAGTTATACAAGAGCGGTCCGGTAAAAAGCCATGTTAGGAGGAGTTGAGCATTTGATTACCTATTAAAAAATCCGTAATTTGTAAGCCAATTAGTTTTTCGAAGTTAAGCAAGAGAGGGCGTTTTATGAACACAGCGCTAGTTATGAATTTCAGAGCGTGAACCAAATTTAAAAACTGGTATTATAATAGAAGTTTTCAAAAAAGTGGAAGAAACCATTGTCGAGAAATAATGATAATTATTTACTTATTACAGGTGAAAAATCTCTTAGCTGTTTTACAAGTGAGTTTAAAATGTTATCAGTTCCAACCGAATATGAATAGTTTAAGTGAGATATTTCATTTAAATACTTGAAGGCGAGAAATAAATGGTTGTTAGAAGTGAATTCAAATTTGAATGCAGAGGAGTTGAGGGAGTGAGGCCAGTTGGCGAAAACTGAATTTAACAATTATGCTTTGCTAAATCCTCTGTAACAAAATTCTTGTAACAGTCAAGTAAAGGCGGAGTTACATTCAGACGCTTAGCCGATGACCGAACATGGGAGACTTGAGCAACCGATTTGGATAAATTGGCATCACTTTGTGCCCGAGACTCCCTATGCTTCTCTTGCTCGATCCTTTTTTTCAAAGCTAATTCAAATATTTGTGCAATCCTTAAGTGAACTGACAAAGAGCTTTAAGAGGGATCGTTCAGCTGCTATCGTAATTTATAAAGTCTGTTTTGGAGAAAATGTGGAAATTTAGAAGAGGCTATATTTGAATTAAAAGTCTTAAGTGGGATAAAACGGTGAATTTTTGTCTGTAAATCTCTGCAATAGTTCATTGAAAAAGTTTGGATCGTTGATTAAAAATATGCTATGCCAATCTGGGGTTCTTATGAAATTATTTATTTATTCATGGTTTGTGTTAGTAAAAGTCGATGATATTGCCTTTTACCACAGGCTTTGTAGAAAGGGAGACTGGAAAACAACAGTGAATTAGTGCGTGATCACTTGTGAACATCATAATTTGTAAAAACACAATAAAAATAAAATAAAACATCATTTGTAAAAATAAAATCTAAAATGCTCTCATTTTTGGTCACTGAACTAACCAGTTGGGAAAAGTTTAAAAATTTAGTAGTATGGACCTATTTCTGAAGTTGAGGCGGAAAGGAATTTGCCTGCCATTCAAAGTGTGGCAGATTAAAATCACCTACAATTATTTTGACATCAAACTGAGTCCCTTCAACTTTCTCAAATAGTTCACAGAGCTCGCTTTCATTGCCAGAATAACATAGATGATTATAGACACAGCCAAATATCACTCTTTTATTATGCGGAAGGATGACCGAAACAAAGCATATATTTCCAGAAAAGGATGAAATGCTCAGCTGAACAGGCAAATGTACAAAGAATGACATAATATAAAGAAGTTTTATAGCGCAGTCCCTTCGGTACAAATTTAAATTATCTATAGCGAGTGTCGAGTTTGAAATAAGAGTAAGTCCTGGATTCAGTAATGCACAGCTTATCGGGAGCAAGTTGAAAAGCTACTGTTCTAAGCCCAGCCATCTTATTTACAACTGATCTCGCATTGAGTAAACTAAACCGAGCGTATTCCTGATCAGCAGGTTACTCTTATCAATATTTATAAGAAAGGAAGATTTGGTGGCGGAGAAGAAAACTGTAGAGAAGAAAAAAGGTGGGAAACAAAATTGCTCTGATCTACAATTGGTTGAAATGTTACTGTTAAAAGAACTAAGGTTGTTGTACAACGGCATATTTGGATGAAAACCATGCAGGGGAAGGATATATTGTTGCGTGTGAAAGATAGGGAGTGGCATAGAAATTAGATTTTCAGGTAAGTTAACATAAAATGGCGTAAATGTACATTTCAAAATGGAATAAATGATTTCGAAAAACTGTTAGCATAATTAGAAGAATTAATTATTTGGTGATTTTGGATACATTTTTGGTTGATTAAACTGCTTGCATGATTGATAACATCTGTTGTATATGCTGGGGTGATAGTATGTTTCCCATCAGTCATGGAATTACTGATTTTGACGCCTTGCTACACAAATGACTGAGATTTACTGGGGGTTCTCTTAGGTTCACTAGATTTGACAGATGTAGCTGTTGAGGTTTTCGTGGGAGAGGAAAGAAGTGGTGTTGGCACAATTTCACTTGAACCACGAACAAGGTGAATGGTGGAGATTTAAGTGGAATCGAAATTCTTGTTGATCCGGAGGGCGGTGGGCTTGCATGAGCTAGAGGACCAACCTCTGTGATATAGGCCTAGGCTTCTCGTTTCCTAACAAGTGTTAAACCCGATGTTCAAATGGGGTTTTATATTTTCAGATAAAAAGTTTGTTTTTCTTCAAATATTGATCTGAATGCTCATGCTAAGAGAAATTCATGTTCAATTTTATCTTCGTAAACTTTTTTTACAAATCGCTGAGTTTTTGGTACAAGAAGACAACCTTTAAGTATCCGCGACTTTAAAGTTAAAGCCGCACGAGTAAAGGAAATGAAATGCGACGTCCAGGGGAATTTTACTCTTTGGGAGTTTTTTTATAATAAAGTTGAATCATCTCTTATGTCGGTCATATGACTCAGTACTAACCATGTTTATAAACGGCTCGAGTTTTTCGCATTTTTGAGAAGTAAAGTGAAGACAACTTTCCGTCAAAAGTGGTACCAAGGATCGCGAACAGAGAGCCGTATTGAGACATAAAAATATTTGCATTTTCCTGGGCTTCAAGGTCAAATTTCTTCATGTTTACGGTGGGTTGCTTTAGTGGAAGTTTTACGCTAAGAGGATGTTTGCGTCTAATCGCTGACTAAGGTTTCATATTGATTTTCAAATATCAGTATTTTCAAATCGATAATACAAAAGGGAAATTGTCTCTAGTGATGTCTTTGCGTAATAAGAGATGCACTATTTGTAAGATGTGTTTTAAGCAAAGCACTGCAAGCTTAAATCTCCTAGGTTCACGAGTTTAGACTGAAAATAGAATAAGCGAAGAGGCTATGGAGGATGAAACATTATCTCGACTGGTATAGCAACTACAGCAAATTATTTTTTAGTGGAAATTACGTATACTTAAAAATATCAACTTTTGTTCTAGAATTAATCTTTAGATTTCATCCTTTTTACGTAAATCTGCGAGAAATTAAAAGAGGCTATGTAGGTTGAAAGAGTTTAACATCGTATATTTCTCCCTTTTCTCAATTGCAATAAGTGCACGTGATAAAGAGTTCGAAATACAAAAAAATTATCAACAAGTTACCTTATAGTTCAACACCCAACGAAGAAATCGGTTTAAAGTTTCATAATTCACTTATCTACGAATTCCCACCAACTGCCTTCGACCTTCAACTTATGTCAACAAAATAAACGTTTTCAGCAATAAATCTGCCAAATAAAGATGTAAGGTCATCGATATGTGTGGAACAGGCACAAGCTGCCGCATCTAACAAAATTTTAAGCAAATGAACAATAGTTTCTCAGCAACTTATTATCTTGTTTGCATTTAAATGTGTCAACAGTTTCTAAATAAATACATAAATTGTATATTTAAGGCACAGAGAGCCCGGTCATTTCAAACTTAGTATCGCGGTATAAATAAATACAAAGTGAATAATAGCTGCACTATGTGAGCAGCCATATTAACAGCAGAAATGAACAATATGGTAGGCATATGCAAATTCAAAACGATTTGCCATTTTTAAAACAATAGTCAACAATCTTTGACATATATGGTGAACTAGAAAAGAAGCAGTAAAAAAACTCCTACCTTTAAATCGGAGTCGGAGTTCGGCGAGCCGCCAATTTAAAAAAAATTAGGGGAAAAAACTGCTTCGCTAAAAAATTAATAGCTAGAAGCAATGGGATAGTATTGTGATGTTTCTGACAGCGTATGAGGGTTCGGAACGCTCCTTGTCATATTAGAGATAATAAAGCAGTCAGAGCTACTGTTTGTAACCACCAGTGGAGGTGAGAGAGAAGGAACTCATCATGGACACCAAGGTCGAATCGAAGAGAGGACAGTAGAGGTCACGAGATCATCATCGAGATGCGACCCTTCTGACTGCATAGTCCATCAATTAAAGAGGCAAAACTATCAGAACCCACCTTGATCATCAACTGAACCTGGAGACCTTCGTCGGGGTTGCAAAATCGGAGGAAAGTATCAAGGTATTCAAGAGTTGGCAATGCTAGTTTAAAAGGAGGGGAAGAAAAAGTAAATGCAAAGATTGACTATGCAGGGGATGATGGAAATATAATTAGAGACCAATATAATATCAAGGGAGCTGCCTCAAATACCAGGAGGACCATTTCGAAATCCAAAAAAATGCGAGTTTGGGAAAGAAACAGACAATAAGGACTTTATATCTTCCGAACTTAAATGCTTGCGTTATTTCAATTTGAAAATAGCCAATGTAGACGACAACCTAATTTGCAGTGGAAGATTATTCCAGATAGAAGCATATTTGGAGCAAAAAACTGAGACCGGTTAGTTGTGGGGCTAAGGGGTGGTGAAATGATCATGGACGAATTACGAGTGGCATTGGGTCGATCTACCGGAGTAAGAGCGTTAATTCATGGGAGATTTGGGCTAGAGTTAACGCAAAACAGGAAGCAGAGACCGGCTTCGAGTCTTCCAAACCACAGAAGTTTAATGTTTGCTATCTGGCATCTATCCGTATAAGATATACTGGAACCAGGAAGAGAAAATAGTCTTCGAGTAAAAACCCTCTGAACTTGTTCAATCTTACTGCAGTCAGAGGCGTTCATCAGTCCAAAGAGGGGACAGCAGTATGCTAGGATAGGAAGAACAAACATGCTGTACAGGTTTAACTTTATTTCCGGAAGGAAGAAAGTATGCGATATACAAACAGCATATCTGTGCAGCCTTTGCAGAAATTCGATCTGCATGAGGCGATAATGCAAGCTTATTCGTGTAACTTTGACCTAAGTCGTCTATGGTTGATCGTTCTAGTGTGCTATTTTGAAATACTAGGGGTCCAGGAAGCTTGGCGGGGCGAAAACACATGAAAATACTCTTGGATGAAGAAACCTCCATCTGCCAAGTACAGCTCCAACGTGAGAGCATAAGTAAAACAGTGTTGATTTTATCAACGCAACTATTGGCAGTCTTTAGAAAATGAATAAATGCACTTGAGATCGTCAGCGTAAACGAAATTGTGTGAATTTGTGATTGAATTTGAAATTTCGTTTATGTACAGAATAAAAAGAAGGGGACCTAGAACCGTGCCTTCAAAAACGCCCATCGTGATCGGCTGAGGCCTCGAATATCTAAATAAATAGTAAATAAATAAATGAATTGTATATTTAAGGCCCAGAGAGCCCCATCATTACAAACTTAGTACCGTGGTTCAAATAAATACAAAGTGGATAATTGCTGAAGTATGTGAGCATCCATATGAACAGCAGAAATGAGTAGTATGGTAAACATATCCGATTCAAAAAGATTTGCCATTTTTGAAACAAAAGTCAACAATCTTTGGCATATACGGTGAACTGGAAAAGAAGCAGTAAAAAAAACTCCTAGGGTTAAATTGGAGGCGGAGTTCAGCGAGCCGCCAATTTAAAAAAATAGGAGAAAAAAACTGCTTCACTAAAACATTAATAGCTAAATGCAATGGGATAGTATTATGATGTTGCTGACTACGTTTGAGGGTTCGGGACGCTCCTTGTCGGTTGAGAGATAATATAGCAGTCAGAGCGACTGATTATAAACACCAGTGGAGGTGAAAGAGGACGAACTCATCGTAGACAACATGGTCGAAACGAAGACGGGACAGAAGGGGTCACGAGATCATCATCGAGATGCGACCTCGCTGACTGTATAGTCCATCACCAAAGAGGCGAAACCATCAGAACCCACCTCGATCATCAACAGAACCTGGAGACTATCGTCAGGGTTGCGAATTCGGAGGAAAGTATCAAGGTTGTCAAGAGTTGGCAATGCTAGTTTAAAAGGAGGGGAAGAAAAAGTAAATGCAAAGATTGACTATGCAGAGGATGATGGAAATATAATAAGAGACCAATATACTATCAAGGGAGCTGCCTCAAATACCAGGAGGACCCTTTTCAAAATCCGAAAGTTGCAAGTTTGGGAAGGAAACAGACAATAAGGACTTTATATCTTCCGAAGTTAACTGTTTGCGTAATTTGGTTTTGAAAATAGCTAATGTAGACGACAACTTAAATTTGCAGTGGTAGATTATTCCATATGAAAGCATATTTGGAGGCAAAAAACTGAGACCGGTTAGTTGTGGAGCTAAGGGGTGGTGAAATGATCATGGAGGAATTACAAATGGCATGGGGTCGATTTACCGGAGTGAGAGCGTTAATTCGTGGGAGATTTGGGCTAGAGTTAACGCGAAACAGGAAGCAGAGACCGGCTTCGAGTCTTCTAACCCACAGAAAATTAATGTTTGCTAACTGGCATCTATCCGTATATGAGACACTGGATCCAGGAAGAGAAAATAGTCTTCGAGTAAAAACCCTCTGAACTTGTTCAATCTTACTGCGGTCCGAGGCGTTCATCAGCCCAAATAGGGGACAGCAGTATTCGAGGATAGGAAGAACAAACATGCGGTATAGGTTTAACTTTATTTCCGGAAGGAAAAAATTATGTGATATAAAACCACATATCTGTGAAGCCTTTGCAGAAATTTGATCTGCATGAGGCGATAATGCTAGCTTATTCGTGTAACTTAGACCTAAGTCTTTTTATGGTTGATCGTTCTAAAAAGTGTACTATTTTTGAAATACTAGGGGTCCAGGAAGCTTTGCAGGGCCAAAAACACATGAAACTGCTCTTGGATGGAGAAAAATTCCATCTGCCAAGTACAGCTCCAACGTGAGAGCATAAGTAGATCAGTGTTGATTTTGTCAACGCAACTATTAGCAGTGTCTTGAGAAAATGAATAAATGCACTTGAGATCGTCAGCGTAAACAAAATTTTGTGAATTTGTGAGTAAATTGAAATTTCGTTAATGTACAGAATGAAGAGAACGGTGCCTTGAAACAACGCCACTCGTGATCGGCTGAGGCATCGAATAGCTTTTACCTACTAAGGACCTTCTGGCTGCGGTTAGACAAGTAGGAACCAATGAAGTCAAGGAGAGGAGGCCGGATGCCAAGGGCTTCCAGATTCACTAAAAGACGTTTGTGTGGTACCTTGTCAAAGGCTTTGCTCCGGTCAAAGTAGATCACAACCACTGACTGTTGCTCGTTACGAAGGGAAGTGACGAGGTTAAGAAAAGCTAAGTGACACACTTCGCATGATCTCCCAGGTAGGAAAACCATATTGCGAGTCGCTTAAAAGCTTATTTTCTAGGCAAAAGTCGAGAATTTGATTACAAATAATTTTTTCAAGAAGTTTTGCGAGAGCCGGGGTTTCGTGAACGCCTCGATAATTATTTACGTCCAAATGAGATCCCGACTTGAAGACAGGAAGAATAATAGATGTCATCCATGAGTCAGGAAAGAATCCGTTTAAAAGATAAACTGAGAACACATGGCTAAGCAATCGGGGAAAGCTCGGCACTCTCTTAATAACTGAGTTTGGAATACCGTCAGTTCCCGAAGAATGCGAGTTTTTCAGACGAATTATTTGCTTACAAATTATTTCTAAGGAGAAATCAATAGTGCTGATAACATTCAATGAGGATGCCTGTAATGTCGGAACCGGTTCAGATTCCATCGTAAGATGATTTGCAAAGAACGCACTTAACAGTTCTGCCTTGTAAGAGTCTTCCAGAATGAAGTTCATGTCTTCATTTAGTAATGGAGGAATTTCATTACCTCGTTTAGAAGAGGATCGACGGTGGAACAGTTGAGCAACAGATTGTGCAGAGTTTGGCTCACTGAGTGCGCAAGATTCCATCTGTCTGTCACGTGCAAGACGAAGGCTTATTCAAAAATCTCTGCGATCCTTAGATGTACAGATAATGAACTAGTATATTGATCTTTCAACTGCTTTTTCAATTTCTTTAGTCGTGGCAAAAGAAAGTGAGGAACGGAGGATTCCGAGACGTAGGGCTTGACTATTTTGGTTGGCACAAGCTCCAGGATGTTATTTGAAACGACTGACACGAAGTCACAAAGACTTGCTGCGTCGTTCATGGAGGAGAGATTTTGCCAGTCCAATGAGTTCAAAAAGTTACTAAGTAAGCTCATATCTGCGAGGTCAAAAGCATGATAGGTACGAACGGCACTAACCTTTCGATGAAACAATCGGAAGGCAACAGTGAATTAGTGTATGGTCACTTTGGAAGAGACCCTGCTTAAAATCAACATCTATTACCTACTAAGACCTTCTGGCTGCGGTTAGACAAGTAGGAACCAATGAAGTCAAGGAGAGGAGACCGGATACCGAGGGCTTCCAGTTTCACCAGAAGACGTCTTTGCGGAACCTTGTCAAGCGCTTTGCTCAGGTCAAAGTAGATCACAACCACTGACTGCTGCTCATTATGAAAGGAAGTGACGAGGTTAAGAAAAGCTAAGTGACACACTTCGCATGATCTACCAGGTAGAAAACCATATTGCGAGTCGCTTAAGAGCTTACATTCTAGGCAGAAGTCAAGAATTTGATTAAAAATAATTTTTTCAAGAGGTTTTTCTAGAGCAGAGGTTTTGTGCACGCCTTGATAATTATTTACGTCCGAACAAGATCACGACTTGAAGACAGGAAGGATAATAGATATCTTCCCTGAGTCAGGAATGAATCCGTTTAAAAGGTAAACTGAGAATACGTGGCTAAGCAATCCGGGAAAGCTCGGCACTCTCTTAATAACTGAGTTTAGAATACCGTCAGTCCCCGAAGAGTGCGAGATTTTCAGACGCATTATTTGCTTATGAATTAGTTCTATGGAGAAATCAATGATGCTGATAACATTGAATGAGGATGCCTGAAACGTCGGAACTGTTTCAGATTCCATCGCAAGATGATTTTCAAAGAATGCACTGAACAATTCTGCCTTGTCAGTGTCATCGAGAACGAAATCCTTAGCTTCATTTTTGAAATTAACGAATTAACGCTTTCACTCCGGTAGATCGACCCTATGCCACTCGTAATTCCTCCATGATCATTTCACTACCCCATAGCTCCACAACTAACCGGTCGCAGTATTTTGCCTCCAAATATGCTTTATATGGAATAATCTTCCACTGCAAATTAGGTTGTCGTCTACATTAGCTATTTTCTAAACCAAAGTACGCAAACATTTAACTTCGAAAGATATAAAGTCCTTATTGTCTGTTTCCTTCCCAAACTCGCAACTTTTGGATTTTGAAAAGGGTCCTCCTGGTATTTGAGGCAGCTCACTTGATATTATATTGGTCCCTTATTATATTTCCATCATCCTCTGCAGAGTCAATCTTTGCATTCACTTTTTCTTCCCCTCCTTTTAAACTAGCATTGCCAACTCTTGACAACCTTGATACTTTCCTCCGAATTCGCAACCCTGACGATAGTCTCCAGGTTCTGTTGATGATCGAGGTGGGTTCTGATGGTTTCGCCTCTTTAGTGATGGACTATGCAGTCAGCAAGGTCGCATCTCGATGATGATATCCATCTTCGTTTCGATTATGTTGTCTACGATGATTTCGTCCTCTCTCACCTCCATTAGTGCTTATGAACAGTAGCTCTGACTGCTATATTATCTCTCATACGACAAAGAGCGTTCCGAACCTTCATACGTGGTCGGCTATTATTTCTTAAGTGAAGCAGTTTTTTTCTTCTATTTTTTTAAATTGGCGGCTCGCCGAACTCCGCCTCCGATTTAACCCTAGGAGTTTTTTTACTGCTTCTTTTCCAGTTCACCGTACATGCCAAAGATTGTTGACTTTTGTTTCAAAAATGGGAAATCGTTTTGAATCGGATATGCCTACCATACTACTCATTTCTGCTGTTCATATGGATGCTCACATAGCGCAGCAACTATCCACTTTGTATTTATTTATACTATGGTACTAAGTTTGTAATGATGGAGCCCTGTGGGCCTTAAATATACAATTTATATATTTTATTTATTTAAATGGAGGTATTTCATAATCTCTTTTAGAGCAGGATCGATGGCAGGACGTTTGAGAAAAAGATTTTGTAGAGTTAGCTCGCTGAGTGCGCAAGATTCCATCTGTCTGTCACGTGCAAGCCGAATCTTAGAAGCTAATTCAAAAATCTCTGCAATCCTTAGATGAACAGATAACGAACTAGTATATTTATATTTTAATTGCTTCCTAAATTTCTTTCGTCTTGGCAATTGAATATGAGTGACGGTGGATTCCGAAGTGTAGGGCTTGACACTTTTGGTTGGCACAAATTCTAGGATGTTATTTGAAACGACTGACCTGAAGTCAGAAAGACTTGCTGCATCGTTCATGGAGAAGAGACGCTGCCAGTCCAATGAGTCCAAAAAGTTGTCAATTAAGCTCATATCTGGGAGGTCAAAAGCATGATAGGTACGAAAGGCGCTAGCCCTTTTCGATGAGACAATAGGCAAGCAACAGTGAATTAATGTATGGTCACTTTGGAAGAGTCCCTGCTTAAAATAAATGAAGAGGGAGCAATGTCGTTTGTGAAAATCAGGTCTAAAATAGGCTTGTCTCTCGTTTAAGAACGGACAAGCTGGAACCAATTAGAAAAATTAATGTTATCTAGGTAAGGCTGAAATCTGGGTGGACAAAAGTTTGAAATCCAGTCCATTTCAGGAAAATTAATATCTCCAGCGATTATTTTAATGTTTAAATTGGACTCCGAAACCAATTTAAACATTTCACAAATTTTCGCCTCATCATCGGATGATGAATTAGGCCGGTAGTAAATACATCCGAGAATAGCCTTTTGCCAGGTCGACAGGATAATGGGTGCGAAGCAGTAATTACCAGAGAATGACGTAACGTATATATCAAACGGGAAGTGCTTTAAATGAAGCTTTAATATAGAGAAGACAACCACCACCACGCTTACTAGTGCGGTTTTGACGGTAGAGATCGTACTGGTCTATGACAAGCAAAGAGTCGGAAATTAAGGGATGGGTCCAAGATTCAGTAACACATAAAACATCAGGCATTAACTCGAAAGCAATGGCTCTCAGTTGGGCCATCTTATCTTTTTAACAGATCAAGCATTAAGAAATATGACATCTAAGGCATTTCGAGTATCCAAACTGGGTTATCGTTATTTATTAAACAAATTTTAGGTGGGTAATTAAGTTGAAAGTCATTGTGGCTTAGAGGTTAATTGCCAACTGCGCCACAACGATTGGTATATGGAACGTCATTAATAAAATGCTGAGAGCGATATATAATAGGTATAGGAATAAAACTTTCCGGTATCGAACCACCATAGGGGTTAAGACCGGGATATGCCAGTTGGTAATTAAAACCGAATGACGGGAAACTAGATGGAATATAGGCGCTGGTGGGAGAGGGCAAGCAGCTATAAGTTTTAAAAGCTGGAAAGTCGGGTTTTGTATATCGGTTAACATGGTTAGGGTTATTTGCCTTTTGGAGAGGTTTGCTTAGTTTTGGAGAAGGCAGTATGCGAAAACTGAGACCGGCGCTATCTTGCTTTTGGGTCTGGGTTAAATTTACGTCCTTTAAACAACCTGCCTTAGGTGATATAATTGAGGGTATAAGATGATCCGTGGGGTTATGGGACGAGCTAGCTTGTGGAGGGTTAAATAAGTTAAATTTAGATGCTTGCGGATTTTTATTTGAAGAACGTTATTTATGGAATGTTGCTCGGGAAATTTCCCGGAGAGGCCTGGAGAATTGCGCTTAAGACGCGAAGATGGCAGTCTGAGTGCTTTAGACGGAGTTAAAGGGTATAAATACCTTAGTCGGGGTCGCAGAAATTACAGGTTGGCTAAAAACACCGAAAATTTCAGGATTCGGCCGTTGGGGAAACGAAGTAGAAGGTTGAGTGGAGGGGCTGACCAAACTGGACATCTGAGGAGATGAATAAGCTGGTGCATTGACGTTAGTGGAAATACGACCAGACTTATGAATATAAGGTTGAGAAATTGATGATACGAAGGACCCATTTCTTCGCTCTATTGGTGTACGATCTCGACAAAGGAAACCTAATGTCATTTTCAAATAGCGAGAGGTGTGACCTCGATGAGCAAAGATTGAGTCCACCTCAACTGTTGAAAACAATTTAACTAAGATAAGAGGATTCTTGCTACGCGAAGAGAGGCGTTTTGAACTTTGTGCATCGATTTCTCGAAGTCAACACCAACTCCGGTTCTAAGTGGTGTCATCCAAGGCTCCGTCTTCGGACCATAACTCTTCTTACTCTATATCAACGACTGCGTTGAAGACCTGGGTAGCAGCGCCGTCATATTTGCAGACGATGTTAAATTGTGGAGGGTCATTAGATCTGATGCCGATAGGCACGCAGTTCAAGAGAGTCTCAACCGTCTTAGCAGCTGGCCCGCTCGTTGGCTCTTAAATTTTAACGTTGAGAAGTGTGTAGTCTTAAGACTCCGTACCAGAAAGACCAGTAAGGAGGATGATTCCTAACAATACCTTCTCAATGGGCAGCACCTTTCGATTTTTGAGGAACAGAAGGACCTCGGTGTTCTAATAAACTCCTCACTTAAACCATCTTTACAGTGTGTTAAGGCAGCTAAACGCGCAACGCAAGTTTTATTTGCGCTCAGACGTGGATGTGTGCAGATTGATAAGGAACTATTCCAAAAAATTACGGATCATTTGTTCGATCTCACTTGGAATATGTCATCCAGGCCTGGCTTCCGTGGTTAAAGAAGGATTATCAACAGCTCGAACGAAGACAGGTGAGGGCTACGAAGATGGTCAAGAATCTTAGTCATCTGCCTTACTAAACCAGATTGGTTGGACTTGATTTTTTTCCTCTCAATTACAGGCAACTATGCGGTGACCCCATCCAAACCTACCGGATTATCAGAGGCCGCTAATGTGCCCTAGAATTTACTGACTTCTTGGAATTGGCTGAGATGGAACATTTGCGGAACATTTGCATAAAATTCACATTAAACATATCATGAATGCTGGACCCGGTAAACCAGAGGAATTTTCGCTACTTCCGAAGGCAGCCCCATCTAGTCCTTGCGCCACTTCACCAGTACTTAGTTCGGATAGCATCAGCACTAATCTGGCTTAACCACCCATCGCTACATCACTGGTAGACGTTGCACCAACATGCGATGTTGAAGAGGTTGGCGAGTTTGTAAACCAAAGAAGAAAAGGTCTAAGAAGAACAAGTCGTGCAGAGACTTGACTCCAGCCTGCCCAACACCCGGTTCCTCTGGACCTATCAGGCAAAGTGAACTGGTTAATTGTACTCACTCAGCTGAAAGATCTGAGTTACAAACGGGCCCTCGATTGAGTCGAAAACATAATTTATTCATTAAAGGTGTCCCAGAGTCAGCTTCAATTATTCCAAAGGAGCGAGTTAAACATGACTCTGAACTCCTTCAATTGTATGCGAAAACGCTGCTTACGGACGGCGAGTCCATTAAAATTCCCAAGGCATATAGAATAGGGAAGGCTCTGTCTACACCCGATTCACATCCTCGACCAAGACCTCTTAAAAACATCTTGGAAAACGAAGCACAGGCACAGCTCCTGCTACAGAGAAAATCAACCCCACGGGGTCCGTATTCTGAAGTGTTTTTTCAACCGGAATATGGGCTGAAAGAGCGAATGAAAATGCGAAAGCTAATAATAGAACTGGAAACACGAAAGACAAATGGCGAGGCAAATCTCAAAATAAGGGACGGAAAGATAGTTTAAGGGAAAAGAGCATTTCTTTGGCCGAAGGCAGTCACTCCGACAGCCTAACTGTCCCGTTTCAGAAACCCAAAACGTGCCCGTTTAAAATAATCGTCCTCAATGCCAGATCTCTGCTTAATAAGATGCCTTTGCTCCAGAATCTGGTATTCATCCACCGCCCAGACATTGTAATATTTACAGAGACATGGGCAACACCCTGTGTATCCGACTCCGAACTCTCTTTTCTAGGCTACGCTTTTATTCGGAATGATCGACACGAGGGCAGTGGCGGAGGAAGCTGTATCTATTTTAGGCCACCACTTACATTTCTTCTGTTAGAATATCGCCAATTTACCGCGGTAGAAGAGAGCTGTTGGCTCCGAGTAGTTCTAAAAGATAACTACTCTTTACTCGTTGGTAGTGTCTATTGCCCACCCAATGACAGCGAGGATTACGATCTTTGTCTCTCTCAGGCATTTCACGCCGCAGCTGACTTAAATCTGAAGTACTGCTTGATTGCAGGTGACTTCAATCTTCCCGAAGTTCACTCGTTTCAAACTTCCGGTCCTGCAAAGTTCGAAGACCTACTTGAGGCCATATATATAGGCATGTGGGACCAGGTAGTTGATTTTCCCACCCGAGGATCAAACATATTCTATCTTATTTTCTGTAGAGGTTGTCAGCCATTGTCAGTGTCACCTTAAGATCCACTTGGGAGTTCTGATCAGGCTTTAGTTCTTTCTACACTAGAACTAGAGGCTGCTGAAACGTTTTCCTAAAAAATATAGCTTTTTTCCGTGATTTCAGATCAGCAAATATGAGGGAATTGCTAAAACACCTAAATTCCCTCGATTGGACTAATTTCTTTGTATGTTCGGATGTGAATGTTTGTACTGATACTTTTTACCCAGTTCTTGGTCCACTCATTTCTCGTTTTGTTCCCCGTAAGAAAATAATTAATGTCAAGGATGAAGTCTACCTCCCTTTATCATTCCGCCGTAGACTGCGTAGACTCTCCCGTCGTTTTCATCTACAAAATGACACCTCCGTCCTGCCCTTGATCCAACAAATCTTTGAAGAGGCTAAGAGGCTGTCTGACGACAAACGACAAGCTGATGAGGTTAACTTTGCCGAAAACCCTTCGTTAAATGTTGCGAAGCTCTTTTCGCGCACAGTAAAAGCGCAGAGAAAAACGCAGCATCCCGTTCTTCGAGACGCCTTAGAAAAACCTATAGCTGACGCTAAGTTGACTGCTGATAGCTTCAATGCTTTCTTTTCTAAAACATTTAGTGAACATACTGTCACTCCCTTTCCTAAGATCCGGGTTTGGACCGGTAACGTCCTCGAAACCATAACTTTAAACCCTCTGGGACGTGACCGTACCCATTCGGCGTTTTCGTCAATCTTACAGTCCTGGACCGGATGGCGTCACGGTCAGCGTTCTAAAGGCGGATGCAAACGATATATTTCCGTCCCTCCTGTATAAAATATTTAATCTTGCTCTTGAAAGTGAAACTTTCCCTATTTTATGAAAGGAATCGCACATAAAACCTATTCCAAAATACGGCCGACCTACGTCACTTGACGACTTTAGGCCAATAAATACACTTCCAGCAGTCTCGAAGAGCTTCGAAACCTTGATCAAAGACAAGATGATGCATCACCTAACAGAGAATAACCTACTTAATGCGGATCAGCATGGTTTTCTTGAATAAGGGTCTTGTGACACTTACCAGCTCTCTTTCTTTGATCATGTGCTACGATCAAGAGACAGCAGTTTTGCAATTTACACCGTTTACTTTGATTTCACTAAGGCTTTTGATCGTGTTGACCATGATCTCCTACTGCTGAAACTTGCCTCCTTCGGCATAGGTAACAAGCTTCGGAACTTAATATCCTCCTATTTGAATACTTGCGCACAACGGGTTAAAATTTATGATGTTATCTCCAACCCCACGCATGTGAGGAGCGGAGTTATTCAGGGCAGCGTGCTCGGCCCGCTTCTATTTTGCCTCTTTGCCAACGAGGTTCCTGATTGTTTTCAGTATGGTAGGCCCTTTATGTACGCTGACGATTTAAATATTACCTATCAATATAAACCGGTCAATCGCAACATCGTGCTTGAGCTCTTTAAAAAGGATCTTCAGGCCTTCGCTCAGTGGTGTCGCCCGTGGCTCTTTTCGCTTTCTTGGCACAAGTGCTCCGTTATGGTTATTGGCGACAACCATCAGCCCCACCTAAGCATATACGGTCACGAACTTCATGTGCCCGGAGTTAAAAAGGATCTGGGCATATCATATTCTAGTAGTCTTTAATCTGTCAGAGCACTGCGCCCTGATTGTCTCGAAAGCACACCAAACTACTGGGTTTAATTCTCAAAAATTTTAAAACCCTCAATATTAGGACCAGCCTTTATAAAATGTTTGTCAGACCTAGTCTGGAATACTGCTCGTTTCTATTTAGCCTTCTGCACGCGAGTGAACGGAGGAAGATAGAATCAGTCCAGCACTTCTTTACTAAAAGAGTTATTACTTCAGAGCACAGAAACCTGTCCTACCAACAACGCTGTGAGCTTACAAGCCTCGACCCGTTGTGGCTTCGTAGATTACAGAAGGGACTATTTTTTTACTGTTCAAGCTTTTTAAAATGGTTTTACCTTTAACCCCTTAAATCCCTGAGGCAGCTCGACCACTGTCGGCGCACCAATCATAGAGATGTATTCTTATTTCTTCCTTTGGCACGCACCGTTAAATACCGTCAGTTTTTTTCGGTAAACGCTATAGCAATCTGGAATAAACTACCCAGAAGTATTAAAAATTCAGCAAAACTATCCTTTGTTTACGAGAGCTGTCACTAGTTTTTCTACATTCAGGACACCTTCCGCGAATTTTTGGGTGCTGATTCTCTGGAAGCTCTTTTTCCGTTCTGATGGCGTCCATGGACTCTGAATCCTATGCCGGACTTCATGCTGAAGGCAATATTGCTGGCTCTGCAGTCCGTAATCGGGTTATTCCTCAGTCTACAGCTAGCAGCCGCTCGCCGGCATACTTGCTGCTAGTACAGAAGACCAGATCCACAACACCGAAAGGAGAAGTACTACACTGTGCACCTGTGTCAACACTTCCCTGTCCTAAACTTTTAATCTGTTCAACAAGCTGCAGTTTTTTCTCCTGAAAATACTTTAAAGAACGATCAGGAGTTTTTTTCACTGTCAGCTGGACCCCCTACCGTATATATACCTTTTGACCTTGCCTGTAAACTGGCAATATATAAATAAATAAATCCAATCCCTTCACAATGCGGAATGTCTGCAGGAGATCACCACGCATTTGCCTATAACTCAAAGGGAACAGATTAAGATTCATTAGGCGGGTTGGATATGGCAAGGAGCTTTGACTTCTAACCATTTTGGTGGCTTTCCTCTGTACTCTTTCGAGGCAGTTCTGATCTTGAACTGTCCAGGGTTTCCAGGCGTGCATAGCATATTCCAAATGCGGCCTAATGAATGTTCCAAAGGTCTTAGCGAAAATATCTTCATCGAAATCCAAAAAGGCTCGTCTGATGGCATGCAACACCGCAATTGCGTTCCTCGCCACTTTCGAGCAGTAAGACGATGGTTTCAAGGTGGTGTTCGTCAGCAAACCAAGGTACTTTTGGGTTTCCACGTCTTTTAAGGCTTCACCGTTGAGAAAGTAACTTCTACTTTCGGCAGATCCAGACGGGTTGCCTAAGCGAAGTATTGTACATTTATCGACGTTGAACCGCAAAAGCCAATAATTCGACCACTCCTCCAACCGAGTTAGGTTGATCTGCAGTTTATCTTCGTCAGCAGGGCTCTGGATTACATTCCAGATTTTAATGTCGTCGGCAAACATTGCTGCTTCACAGTCGAGATTCCTGACACAATCGTTCACGTATATTAAAAACAGTATTGGCCCTAGTACTGAACCCTGAGGAACCCCACTTTCGACCGCAGCAGAACTTGACCTCTCTTGGCCGATGCACACAACCTGGCGCCGACCCATGAGGAAGTTTTCGATCCACTTGAGGAGGTTACCTCTGATTCCAATTCTTTCTAGCTTGTACAGTAGTCTCTCGTGCGGCACAGTATCGAAGGCCTTTTGAAAGTCAATGAAGGCAATGTGAACCGCGTGTCTATCTTCAAGTGCTTGGGTCCACCTCTGGATCGAATACAGCAAATTCGTTGTGCATGATCTTCCTTTTCTGAACCCGTGTTGACAGCTTGATAACAAATTATGAGTCTCTAGGAATTTCACCAATTCGCTCTTGATGATCCTTTCCATAATCTTGCCAAGGATGCATGTTAAGCTTATGGGCCTGTAGTTTGTCACTGACGCCCGGCTACCGCTTTTGTACAAGGGAGTTATATGTGCCAGCTTCCAATCGAAAGGAAGTGTTCCGGAGTCAAATGACTTTTGAAAGAGCACTGACAAAGGTGCGGAAAGTTCATTGGCGAGTTCTTTCATAAGCTTGGGTGGAAGCTCGTCTGGTCCTGGGGATTTCGACTCTTTTAGTTCTTTTAATTCCTTTTGGATCAGAAATTCTGAGAATAGTATGTGGCTAATGCTTGCAGTCGGCGGGTTATCCACTGAGGGACGAAGGAACCTTGCCTCGTTAGTGAAGACTGAGCGGTAGAACTGTGAAAAGTACTCGGTTTTTCCCTGTTTTCAGAAATTTCGACGCCCACGGCAGTCTTAATCAGCGGTATTTGATGTTTTATTCCTTGTACATCTACGGAGGTAACTGTAGACTAACTTTGGATTCTGCGTTGCCTTTTGCAGCAAAGTCTTCTCAAATTCTCTTCGCGTTTTAAGAATAAGGCTTCTCATTTTGTTTCTCTGTGCTTTATACCTATTAAAATAGGCCACTTGATTAGACTCGCAATATTTTCTCCACAACTTGTGCTTCCTGTTTATTTCCCTTTTTAAGTTTGTTTCATACGCCTAAGTGATCAAGAACGAACTAGCTCAACGTTTCCTTATCTTATTCTGAAATGCTACTGCATGCTGCTACCACCTGACCTCATTTTCTTAAGCAGTTTTTTCTCCTATCTTCTATTCGAATATGAAGGCCTATTGAACCCTGCCTCAATTTTTAAGTTACGAGTTTTTTTCGCTGCCTATCTTCCTAGTTCACTATTCATCTCAAAACATCGCTAACTGCTGATATAGCAGGACATGTTCTGTGTACATTATGAATTATTTTTACATTTTATTTGCACACATTGTCATACTTTTATTTCGTTACTTAAATTTGTTTAGACTTAAAGTGACTTAAAGACAATGCCTTGCCGGCGCTAACCAAATATAAATACTAAAAATACCAACGAAGCTGTTTCTGACCATTTCAACTGAAGTGATCGAGGAAGTCGCTTGACGATCGCGACCAGCGTCATAGATTTATTTGTATTCTAACAGTTGTAAAGTGTTCTCGCAGTTGTGCTTGCAGTTCATGCAGTGTTTTTGTAGAAAGTTCGACGGAGGGGGACGAAACTTGTCAGTGGATTGGAATGAGGGCCGACTAGAAAGACTTTAAATTTTTCCTCTCTCTCTTATAAGCAATACAGAGGGAATATGATCTTAGTCTTCAAACTGGTCAGATGAGTTGATTGTGCTCTTCAGATGGCTGACTTTTTGAATTGTAAAACATAACAAGTCTCCGAGATCACCAATAAAAACTGAAGAGAAACTACGCCAAACTTGAAATGCGGGCCAACTTCATTTATCAACGGGTGATTGAAGAATGGAAAAAACTGCCAACTTCAAGTGTTCAGGCTGAAAGCGTTGAAATGTTTAAAAGAAGACTTGATGAATTTTTACTTGATGGCCATGTAATAAGTCGACAGCAATTACCAATATACTAAAACTACTATTGCCATGTAAGATTTGCATATTGTGCAAGCGTCTATCTGTAAATATGGTTTTCAAAGGCTCTGCCTATCGCCCTTACATATACTGAATTATAGTTCCTCGTTTTCTCAGCCATGTTCATGAAGGTGGTACGATACATACATTTTATGATTCCATCGCCAATTAAATTATCTATGTGGGCCCTGGCAATTGAGTACAGTTGGTTGAAACGTCGTTGAAGGGTGGTGAGAGCCTCATGGTACCCTTCACTATGCTCCAAATTGGCGTAGCTTTCAACAGCCTTTCTGGACTCACCCCGACATTAGTAGATCTGGTAGGAGATTCGACTTCGTCGTCAATAATCCTTTTTGCAATTCCGCTCTTTAAATGTCTTAGAAACAAACAATATTTGAGAGGTTTCCACCAAAATACAACAGTTCCCGTTGGGGAAGTGAGAACTGATGAGCCGTAGGGAGCTGGTGACAACCCTGAAGCCTGATTTTTTAGCTTCGGAGCACTATGAAAAGCTATACTCACTTATGCATGATTGCTTAATCACTGGATTAAAGAAGGGCAGCGGCTGCAAGATCCAACACCGAAATAGGCCTGTTTCGACTTCGATAGGGGTGTATTCACTGCTCCGTCTGGGCTAGATAATTAATTTTCTGTTTTACAATTGCTCCTCCAAAAGCCGTATCCTTTCTTTCTTGGATTCTAGGATTTGGTCATTGCCCCCACGGTGGGTGAGTATATATCCAAGTAGGGGTCTGATAAGGACTTCTGCGACTCTCCCATATTTAATTCTTCGTATTTGGTTAACTATGTAGAGTATATCCGACAGTCAAATGTAACTTGTTTGGGTATTTCTACTAGAGTTCTCTTTAACCTAGCCACTTTTTAGCCTGTCCAGATTAAATCCCCTGAGTTGGCTTACTCCCCGCACGTGCGTAAGTAGGAGTGTTTTAAAAAAGCCGACTTAGACAGAAAATTGTTCTATAATATGGGATGATTAGCAAAGTTTAAATAATGTAATGGCGACCAAATGAGTCGAGGCGTACGGTGGTAAAAGTTGTGTCAGATTACGCGTGAAGAATGCCTGTCACCCGCACTTCCTTGAGTATTTCGTTCAAAACAGCCGAGTTTTGTTCCATATTGCGAAGCTTATGCTTTACATTATACTAAGCTCTGTTACAAGTTGATTGTTTACAACGTTCCGAAAAGTATTACCGTAGAGCATCAAGGTCCTTTCGTAATTCATTGATTAACGTTGAATGGACATCTACGGGTTGGTCAGGTAGTAGTCTGAAGTACACATTAGTAACAAATGCTTACTGATAAGTGGACGGCGGGGTAGGCCTTGTTAATGTTCTCCAAGGCATGGATGGGCCCGGTATATTCTCATCATTCCTAGGCATAAAAATAATATTTTCAACGGTTCTTAAGAACCGTTGACGGTACGACTTTTGTCATTGTTGTTAACCTTAATATAGTCAAAAAGTTGATATCATAGCAGAAAGGCAGGTTCGCAACATGGAACAAATTTGGGCTGCCTTGAACGAAATGCGTCGGGATATAAGGGCGATGGCTGTCCCCAAAACAGCTACACAATCAATCAGTCGATTGCCTCTGTGCACAGAAGAGGCCTACAATGACTTCCTTGGAGGAATGAGTAGGGTACAGGAATATGCCAATGAGGCGGTTTGCATATATTTATTTCTAAACGTTATTTGTGACTTGTAGATTGAAAGGTTATCAGTGGTGGGGGGCCGAAATGAAAGAGAGGTCGTCCGGAACATGTTGCAATGTTTCATTGGACCACCCCTGTGTCTAAACATCTGCTGGGCCGGCTCCACTGACAAGCGGTCATTTATTGGGTGCCCGCTCTATAAAGTTTTTACATATTTGTCTAAACGTTTCCCTAACTTTCTGCAGAAGCCATTCGCCGAAATACCAGCTTCAATAACTGTTCCGCGGATGTTATTCGCAGAACAGCTATTGACTGGTTCCACCATACCTATCTTTAGCGCTAAAGATACGTATGGTGGCAGATAAAAACGCCGGGAGGCAACTGAGAAGGTAAAACTACTCCATTGAATTGATCCAGCATACTTATTCAGCTTCCGGAATGTCTCAACAGTGGTCCAAATTGCACAACGCAGTCTACTTCCGAAAACATGGTAAGTATCTCAATGTCCTTACACCAACATATTTCTTATTTTGTATTGATATTTATTTTAATCCTTACTTTGTTATTTATAACTCTTTTTCATAATGTTCCCCACGGTAACCAACATATTTCTTAATTTGTAGTGATATTTATTTTTAATCCTTACTTTGTTATTTATAACTCTTTTTCATAATGTTCCCCACGGTAACCAACATATTTCTTATTTTGTAGTGATATTTATTTTAATCCTTACTTTGTTATTTATAACTCTTTTCATAATTTTCCACACGGTAACCAACATATTTCTTATTTTGTAGTGATATTTATGTTAATCCTTACGTTTGTTATTTATAAGTCTTTTCATAATATTCCCCACGGTTACCAACATATTTCTTATTTTGTAGGAACCACCACCGGATAACGCCAACCATGTGGACCAACATTGACAAGTTTATCCAACGCATGTACAGTTTTATTTATTTTTTTATAATAAACTACTTTGCAAATTTCATCTCCACATATCCTATTTCACGAGTGAGTTGGTACTTCGCAGTAATGGCTTGAATGAATCCAAACGTAAGCCATATTAATTGTATAAAATTGGGCCGTTAATAGAACAATAATTATGGGTATATAAGCAGTGGCCGATTAGAATAGGGAAGGCTATGGGCGGTGAGCGTACGGTATAAAGGAAAAGGGGCTGCTAATGCGAGAAAATCGTGGGGTCCCGCTGCGCAAATTTTTCCAGTGAGGGGGCCAGAGGGGGCCACACCGTCCAGTTTGCCCGTCTGGCCCCGCCAGGCCCCCTGGGTCAGAGGGGGCTAGGCGGGGCTGGCGCTGGTAGGGTTATTATCTCCGAGACAAACAATAAAATGTAAATTAAACAGTAACTAGTGTCGATAAAAATATAAAAAGTTAGTTGAAGGGATACACTGTTACGTCCAGAAGTGGCAACGGTGGGACAAAGGCCTAAAATTCTAGTGTAACGTTATACTGTACAGGAGGACAACATACGTGGGAACGTGCAATCATTATAACGTTGGTGGAGGTAATTTGCGCCTTGAACACGCATCGCAATGCATGCACACATTTAAGAATTGCTGTAGAAAAAAACGGGTGCCATCACTTTGTCAGGTTTGCATAGGGATCGCAAGGGTAATATATTTTTCCTAAAATAAAATAGCTTTTAAAAACTGTCCTATTGGATCCTGCTTTGTCTTTGTAGTTGTCAAGACTAATAACCACCTAAGCTGTTCTTTATATTTCGTCTGAAAACTGTGGCACCTTGTTTGATCTTCATATTTATGCAGTCTTCGACTACAGAATAAACTTAGCCTTAACGTCGTTTGACTATCATAAACTATTCTATTCGGAGACTACCCAATCAGGACGTAAATAATTACCTCGGATCCGTGTGACTGCCGGTTTTTTATTCAGCATGTCAGGGACAAGGCCTATAACTATCAGAGATAATGCCGTGAGTAATTGTTCTTGCATGTTACTGACCCGTAGACATATAATGCGGCACAAAGATGTGGAGCTGAAATCGATACCCAAAAAAAGTATGCTGCTGGTTCCAACCGCCAGCACGTGGCCGCTGTGAGTTCGGCAAAACTTGAAGAGGAAAGCGAAAATTTTCATATCGAAACAGTTCCTCGGGATGTTGGCCAGCTGATTGCGCTGGCGAGGCAAAATTGCAACCTCACTCAAAAAGATTTGGCGACCAAAATAAACGAAAAACCTCAAGTATCTCTCCTAAAAATTTATATGTTTTTCTAGGTTATTGCCGAATATGAACAGGGGAAGGCGATTCCTAATCAAACAATATTAGGGAAGCTGGAAAGAGCTTTGGGCATTAAACTGAGGGGCAAAGACAAAGGAGCCCCTTTCGCAAAAGGGTCGAAAAAATGATCAGCAGCAATCCCTTTAAAACGTTTGCCAACTTGCTTGCGCTTTCGGTTTTTCTTTTAGCATTGAAGAAGGTCATTGTGCATGTAAATTTGACCATATGACTGCACAATTTTCCTGTGTATGCAGTGTGCATCTTGGATTGATGTTCTTTCCGCTTGGCCATTTAAGTGCGTGGTTGTATCCTGTATTGGCTTTGTCTAACATCTGATACATTGCCTTTTATTCGAGTACGCTCTTTGTTAATTATTGGGTTCATATATTGAAAGCGATTCCGCCATTTTATGGACACATTCGGCCTGGAATTGTCGCACCATCTGAGTAACTTCAGGTTCTATGCACATACCCTAAGGTCACACGCTTTCCACTGTCGAAAAACAACTAGAACTCGTCGCCCAATATTCGTATGACCTACGCTATTTTCCATCACTTTTGTTATCGGTGTTATGTTCCCTATATCGGGGCTGAATGCAGAGTTTTCGCATTAATTGCGTAAATCAGTTCCTTCGCCGCCTGCTAAAGATTTCCACAACGCCGCCGATTTCTACTGAGGCTTGCCTTAAAATGCTTCCATGTAGATTTTAAATCTTACTTTAAAAAGTGGCGTTACCTTAGTACGGGGTTGGATCGTCTATTCTACGAACTTGTAGGCTTTAAAATTGGTCATATAACCTGTCCAACGCCCACGCCCAAAAATGCCACTAGTAACTCAAGTGGTCCAGGGTCCCTGTTGTCCTCATTTATCACGGCTTTCCCAACTACGCCGCATTTTATTGGGATTTCTACCACGTTGTGGCGCACTAACTGCAGCTCCGTGTAAGACCTCTATAGCTCGAACATGCCTTTACAGACTCTCTCAGAATATGCTAGGTCACAACATATTGCGTCACCGAAACTGTTCGATTTCTGGGATGAGTCCAATCAATTAGTAGTGTACAGGCTGTTCGCTCTTGTGGAGATCCCAAATTTCGGGTCTTGCATATTTAAAGCGTGCGTTCTGCCCAGTACGATAAAATGAAACCGCCTGATGTCACGAGGGCGTTATAGCCAACCAAATTATTAGAAGGCTGTGCAATGTTTTCGCGATGAACCACTCCTTCTGGGGAATGATTGGCATTGACTTAGAACACGACGCTATGCAGGAAAGACGTAGCTCGATTTACGAACCGTAGAGGTTCCACTTAGGTGCAGTCCAGGTCCTGAAATCCGAGTCTAACTGCGTCTGCAATCCTTCCTGAAGGCAAGTTCGTGATGGGTCGGGTTAGCCAAGGATCGATAGCATAACCGTCCGTGAAAATTGAAAAGACTTTTTCGACACGATTAGTCCGCGGACTACCCGTCCTCACCCAATTTAGGGACTTAACGAATGACCCCTACAGATTTGAGGAATTCGCCCTGTTGCAGATCTTTGAGAAAGGTGACCGATTATTATGGGGAAAATGTAGCGGCATATGTTATCCTGATGTCGCCGCTGCAGCTTTATCAGTCCTCTTCTTCCTCAGTGGTTCTCGCTTGTAGCGTGATGCGTAGAAAAGAGATAACCGACTCTGTCCCCTACCGAGGCGATGCCACTTTCGTGTCTCCAGTGAACGCTGTCACTGGTACAAACAGCTCAATTTCACCATTTTCGCGGATCCTAACTTCGTCCACCGTGATTCCCCGCGATTGATGCTATTGCATGCTGAAGAGCTATCAAGATTATTTCTGTCGACTCAATTTTACTATTGCAAAAAAACAAACAGTAAGGTCCGTGTGAATGGCGAAGAGATACCACCGCCGGCACCCCTCAGAGTTCTGTCCTGTGAGCGGGTCTTTTCGATAACCTGATGGGCTGACTTCGTAAGTACATATTGCCGGGCTACTGCGATGTTCCAATAAATCGTGCGTTACTGAACTTTGCTGCACTGACGACAATCGGCGTTGAGATTCGCAAAGATAAGAATTCCTGGGTGAAATTCAGCTAAGTGTAAATCGATCACCAGAATAGGCTTGCATTGTCGCGGACGTTTCGGATAGCTTGATCGGCTGTCCATTTTCAAAGCGTATGCCACTAATATCGATCAGTGTTTTGAATGACAGGCCGAACTTGTCGGCCTTAGACTGATCGATTTTTTCCCTCGTTCGCTGCCTCGGCCTCTGCGTGGATGTTTGTGCCGCTTGACGACCGCTAGTATTGGGCAACTCCATGTCGCTCGAAGGTGCTTGTAAGTCTGCTTCCTCTTCCGATGGGTTCAACGCGGGGCCGTCTTCGCTTATTTGCCTCAGTTCCGGCGTAACCATCTTGTCCTGGTCTTTACGCATATAATAAGGCAGGACTTATAGGCGATTGGAAGGTCTAGATGCCTGTTGATAGAGTTGGCACCTGTAAACCATGCCTCAAGCGCTAGTCTTTCGGCTTTTGAGGTTCCTCGGCCTATGTTGGTCGCTCCTTGAATGTCAAAAGTGTTGCCAGTCTCTCCTATATGAGCTGCAAGCTGTGAGTTTTGGTCTAGATTCCGAGCCGCCAGTTTGTGCTCATGTAGGCGGGTTTGCCATTTTCATCCAGTTTCTCCGGCGTAGTTGCAGCCCAAATAGTTACAAAATATTCGGTAGACAACTGCTGAGGATTCAGTAGGAGAGAGTCTGACCTTGGGTTGCATAACATGGCGACGCATTGTCGCCTGAGGTCGATGGACTACGCCTACTCCGCGGGATATTACAGTTGAGAGACTGCCTCAGGGACTCCTTTTACGTAGGGAATGGCCCTCCAGACTTCGGGTTGTTGTTCTTTTGGTCGTAGTCTGTTCACTCGGCGCTTGCTTTGGTTGATAAAAGAGCTTGGGTATCTATTAGCTCGGAAGAGTTCATGAAGGTACTGTCGTTCATCTCTTTTCTCCACTAGCTTGCTGCAATGTGTTTCAACTCTTTGGAATAGAGCTCGGACGCAGCTACGTTTGTGAAGCAGAAGGTGCTTTGTGCTGGTGGCTTTTCCGAAGACTATAGTGTGCAAATTGTCCATTTGCACATCGGGGAAGGGAAGTTGGTTGTTTGTTTCAGCTTCCATCGTGAATTGGATATTTTAATCCCCCGAGGTTAGTTATTCTTTGAAGTGCTCGATGTCAGATGTTTTGACAATCAAAAAAGTGCCATTGGCATAACGAGCCCAACACGTTGGTTGGTATTTGGGGAAAACCAAGTGTTCTATCCGTTGGAGGACCACTTGGCACACTTGAGGACCATTGGCACACCTTTGCACAAGGACATCCAGGAAGGGACGTAGGTTGTATTGTTCAGCATCCATCGTGAATTGGATATTACGGTCAAACGAGTTTAGCAATTCTTGGAGGTGCTGCATGCAAAATGTGTTGACAATGAGAAAAGTTTCAACGACATAGCGAGCCCAAAACGGTTGTTGATATTTGATGAAGACCAAGTGTTCTATCCGTTGAAGGACCACTTTAGAAATCTGACATGATAGGGGGGAGCCCGTGAGAGTGTCTTTACTTTGTTCATACATTTGTCCATCAAAGGTGAAGTAGGTTCTGAGGCAGTGATGTAGAATTTCGAGCAAATGTTCGGACTTCAGGGGCTTTTCTCTCTCGTAGCGTTCTGTTAGAAGTTGTCTCAGAGCATCAATTTATATTTACTGAGGAATAGATGTGCAGATCGAAACGACATCAAAGAATACCATGGATTCGTCTGGCTCTAACTTCACATGTTTTATCTGTTCAAGGAACTGATTGGCAGAAGCTACCGTTGGTGATGAGCCAACTGCCAGGAATTAAAGCTGGTTTAACATCCATTTTGCCAAACCATATGTAGGAGTGCCACGAAGAGAGATGATGGGCCTAAGCGGTATGTTTTCCTCCTGTACTTTCGGCAGACCGTAAAATCGCGCCAAGGCTGTGCCAGTTGTTTTCATGGAAAACCAATCGCTGAGCGTGATTGCACCGTTTGCTCTGAGTTTTGACAGACTTTTGTTTATTTGAGTAGGCAGATTTTTCAGTTCACTGGCTGAACATGGTTTATAAGATTTATGGTCATTGAGTAGGCTCTAAGCTTTCCTTTGGTAATCAGATTTGTTCAGCACTACTTTAGAACGACCTTTGTCAGTCGGCAGAATGATTATATCTTTATCTGCTTTTAGAATTTTTAATGCTGTCTGTTCTTCTTGGCCAAGGATTTCACACCTTTTGTGCCGTATGAGCAGCAATGATGTTTTGTGGCGGATTAACTCTTAGGTTTCCTCCGATGCCTTTTTGATTGAAGAACTGATTCAAAAGCGGCCATTAACTCGGTGGATGTGGCATCTGCTGTATTGAAAGTGGCTCAACGCTCAAGGACTGCAAGTTGTGCCCTAGTGAGGGGTTTAGAGGAGAGGTTATGGACGCGTTTGCCCAATGAGTTGGTTGTGTGGGACGATCTCAGTTTAGCCAATTTGTTTGATAATTCTCACTTCTTCTAGGTACGTACTTTTCGCGCATGCGTGCTACTGGTATCCTCAACGTCCCTCGATTTTTCACCAGCAATTGTCAGCCAGCTAACTTCTCTCAAGCTGCTTGGGCTGATTACAGAAGACCCAAGCTCCACTTCTATATATTGGCTTTCAGTGATGAGCAAGGTTTTGTGTTGGCCTCCCCCTGGACGATTCCTGATAGGCAACGGCACCTAATCGGGGTAGAAACACTGAGCTAATGGGGCGAACGACGATGTCGCAGATAGTGTGGATATATACTCTGAGACGAATTCTATTTACTTCAATCGAAGAATGGTTTCTAGGAAACTGTGATCAAACATCTCCAGTCTTCGCTCATCCCACAGACATGCACTTTGACAGTTCGACCATCGATTTCGACGAGGTCCACCGTATGCTCCACACCAGGTGGTGCAGGGACAGTGACTTGTGCGTGAATTAGTTTTAAGTGATAGTAGCCTTGCGCTGCAGCTATCGCACTCTCTCCTCCTCCCCCACCTGAGCCCGGTGTCAAGACAGAGTCAAGAAGACCGAAGATGGGAGAGGGCAGTAGGTGGCTGGCGCGGCCGGAGCCACCCCTGGGCGTATCACCACACCTGGCTTGGATCTCACGGAGTGGGAGTGCCATAAAGGCCACATTAAGAAGGAGCCATTGCAGCCTGACTCTCAGTCCGCCAGTCAACCACTTCACACAAAACACACAATTGGGCTGACCAGGCGGTCCGAGTTATCCCGTCAGTTGGCAACCTTCCAAGCCACGGCTTTTAGCGCACCGTGATAGTTTCAAACGCCTCAGATTGTTTATAGTGAGGAAAATGCGCTGAGCTGTCGACCTCACTCTCTCCCACCCCCACCATCAGACCACTGTCCGAGCCGGTCAGTTGCCTGATGTGGGAGTGGGCACATTGGCTGACGGATCGGCGTACCCGTCTTAGCGCGCAACAGCACGACCTGGCCCCCATAACGCACACACCAGAATTTACTTACTCAGGGGATATGGAGGAGCCATCGCCGCCTGACTCCCAATCTACTTGTCAGCCACTCGACACACAGCACATACACTGAGCTGACGGCGTGGTCTGGTGGAAGCGTCAGATTGGCAGCCTTCCCAGCCACGGTTTCTAGGAAACCGTGATATACTCTGGTAAATGGTGATAGTGAGGGTTTTGTCGATGTATTGGTGCAGGTAATGTGTGCTGATGTAGCTTAGTCTCCGGTGGTTTACCGCAGGTTTTCGTAGAGGCGCATGCGTCCTAATAGGCCCATGTGGTGTGTAAATGTGCGGGAAAGCAGTTAGGGCAGTGAAGGCGGGCACGTCGACTGTATGTCGGAGCCCCAGGTACTGGCTCACCAGCCTCCGTGCGATGGATTCGCAGGTGACCGACCACGCCGATGCATGAGTTGAAGTTGCGGGCGCAGTGTGGGCAGGAGAAATCGGTAGAGGCTGGGGGGATGTCATTCATGGTAGTGGGGGTGGCAGTGGCGTTAAGAATAGCAGGAGCGGAGATTGTGCATGGTGTATCGGTGTTGTCGGCATTGCGGTGAATTCCGCTGTCATGTATGCGCATGTGACCGAATAGGCCCGTCTGATGACTGAATGCGCGAGGACAGTGAGAGCAGTGTAGGCGGCGATCTCTGCTGTGTGTTGGTGCTCCGGACACTGGCTCACCAGTCTCTGTACGATGGATTCGCAAGTGACCGACCAGGCCGATGCGTGAGGTGAATGTGCAGTCGCATTGAGGACAGTTTAGGAGAGATTCCCCATCGCTGATGGTGGTGTTGTTAGTGAAGGTGAAGGTGGTGGTGGGGGTAACAGGCGATGAGTAGAGGGATGTGGTCTCTATGATGGTAGGAGTAAGGGAATTGATGCCAGGAGTGAGGGTGGGGGAGTCAGAAGGAGGGTTGGCAGAATTTGATGAAGAAATTGGAATTGTCGGATTTTTGGTGCATGGCGTTGGAAGATGTCCAACCAGGCCGATTCTCGCGCGGAAGATGCGTTGACAGCGCGGGCATGTTGGCAGGGCCTGGGCATCGACGATGTTGGTCCGGGGCGCTGGTGACTTTCGTGCCGTTCTTTTGGCCTTGGCGGCGGCGATCCAGTTGGCCTCATAGATTGCTGAACAAGTCTTCACGGATCTTCTCGATGTCCGTCTATCCAGGGCGAGGTCCTCCCAGGTCGCCAGGTTGATTTTCAGTTGCCTCAGCGATTTCTTCGGAGTGTCCTTGTAGCGTCGTTTTTGACCTCCCTGCCGGCGAGAACCCCTAGCGACATCTCCGTAGAAAAGTCGTTTGGGTAGTCCATTCTTACCAGGTGGCCGCTCCATCGCAGTTGCATTTGCCTCAGCATGGCGTGGATGCTGAGGATTCCGGTCCGCTCCAGGACTTCCGTGTCCGGGATCCTGTCTTGCCATCTCAGCTTCAGTATTCTGCGGAGGCAGCTGAGATGAAAGTGATTCAGCTTCCTGGCTTGGTTCGAGTAGACGGTCCAGGTTTCCGCTCCATAAAGGCGTGTCGTCAAGACGACGGCCTTGTATATCTTCAGTTTGGTATTCAGGTGAATGCCGTGGCGATTCCACATGGAGACCTGCAGCCGGCCGAAGGCCTGACTAGCTTTGGAGATCCGTTGGCAACCTCGTCATCGATTCTTGTGTTGCGCGAAATCGTGCTTCCTAGATAAGCGAAGGTCTCCACGTTTTTGAGTTGAGCACCGTTGACATTGATTCGAGGAGCATTGTATTCCGCGCTGGGTGGCGGCTGGTGCATGACAACCGTTTTGGCTGTACTGATTGTTAATCAAAAATTGGCGCAGCCTTCGGCGAAGAGGTCCATGCTCCTTTGCATGTCATCGTCCGTCACGGTGTTAAGGACACAGTCGTCCGCGAAGAGCAAGTCATGGACTGTAGTCGTAGACACGCGCGTTGGAACCTGCATACGCCGACTGTTGAGAAGGTGCCCATCAGTTCTGTAGGCGATGCAGATACCAGGCTGCTCATCACGGTAGGCGTCCATCAGCATAGCCGAGAACATGAGACTGAAGAGGGTGGGGGCCAGAACGCAGCCCTGCTTCACTCCGTTGGTCACTGCGAATGCTTCTGATACGGTCCCGTTGTCAGTGACGCGCGCCGTCATCCCGTCATGAAGCTGACGCACCATGTGCGGGAACCGCTCAGGACAACCAAATTTCTGCATGACTTTCCACATTCCGTCGCGATTCACCGTGTCAAAGGCTTTCGTTAGATCCACGAAGGTAGTGTATAGGTGAGTTCGCATCTCCTGGCACTTCTCTTGTAGCTGGCGGGCGGCAAAGATCATATCGGTTGTTCCGCGGTGTCGGCGGAAGCCAAATTGGCTTTCCGGTAGCAGGCCCTGCTCTAGGTGACCGTTCAGACTATTGAGAAGAATACGGGCGAAGATCTTCCCGGTGATGTTGAGCAACGAGGTGCCTCTGTGATTATCACAGAGTTGCTGGTTCCCCTTCCGTTGTAGAGATGGACGATGGTCGCGTCTTTGAACTCCTGAGGAACTTGTCCTTGGCGCCACATCTCCTGGAAGAGTGTTGTGAGTTCTGCCATCAGCCGGGACACACCTTGCTTGTAGACTTCCGGTTGGTTTGCGTCGGATCCCGGTGCATTACCGCTGGAAATCTGCTGCACGGCCCGGATGGTTTCTGGTAGGAAAGGTGGCATCTCCAGGTCATTTTTCGTGTCCACGTGAGGGAGCCGGTCAATGGCAGCATCGAAGATGGCTGATGAGCAATTAAGGACACTTCTGAAGTTCTCGGCCCAGCGCTTCAGAATTTTTGATTTCTCTGTCAGCAGTGTTGTGCCGTCAGAGCTGAGCAGTGGTGCGGTCCCCTTGATACACGGACCATAGATGGCCTTTATGGCTTTAAAGAAGTTTTTCATTTCATTGCGGTCCGCATACCCCTGGATTTCTTCAGCCTTTCGGATCATCCAGGCATCCTGCATCACCCGCAGCCGCCGCTGCACAAGGCGCCGGCATCTGAAAAAGGCTGCTTTGGTGGCGTCAGTTCGAAGGTCCATGTAGGCTTTGTGTAGTCTATTCTTCTCCGCGAGTAAGTTGCTGATGTCGGTGTCATTGTCGTCAAACCAGTCCTGGTGTCGACGGCGTGCGCGTCCGAGGACATCGAGGGCGGTGGACTGGATGACATTTCGCAGTTGACACCATCGTGTCTCCACGGTAGCGATATCATCTGGAGCATGCAGGTCCTCCAGTTTCTCGGTTATTTGGTTGCTGAAATCAAAACAGTGAGCAGGCAAATTTAATAAATAGTGTTTAACTTACCTGGTGGCCTTTTACCTTGGGGCCTTCGTCGGGTTTGCAGTCGGAACCTCATCTGGGAGATGACGAGGCGGTGATCTGTCCAACCATCGGCATCGCGGATCACCTTGGTTACCAGCACGTCCTGTCGATCTTGCTTCCGGACGAGAACATATTCCAGCAGATGCCAGCGCCGCGACCGAGGTTGCATCCACGTGGCCTTCTCCCGCGTCGGAAGTCGGAAGAAGGTGTGGGTCAGCAGGTGACGGTGTTCCGCACACGTTTGCAGAAGAAGGAGGCCGTTATCGTTACAGCTACCGAGACCGTGGGGACCCAGCACTCCCTGCCAGGCATCGAGGTATATTCCGACGCGGGCGTTGAAGTCACCAAGGACAATTAACTTGTCCACCTTCGACACAGTCGCCAGCATGGCGTGCAGGTCCTCGTAGAATTTGTCCTTCGCCGCATCAGAGCTCGTCATCGGGGGATCGTAGGCGCTGATGATGGTGGCGAACTGGTCTCCCCGAAGAGGCAGGCGGAGGCTCACCAGGTGATCATTGATACCCTTCGGCAGACAGGGCAGACGTCCCACAATGTCGTTCCGGATGGCAAAGGCAATACCAGCGTCGCGTCGCGCTGCCTTTGGCCGGCCGCTCCAGAAGAAGGTGTAGCCGGCCCCCACCTCCTCCAGCTGACCCTGCTCAAAGAATCGGGTCTCGCTGAGAGCAGCAATGTCCACCTTGTAGTGCGCCAGTTCCCGAGCGACTAGCGCCGTCCTTCGTTCCGGCCGGTTGCTCCTAGGATTGTCTAAAAGGGAATTAACATTCCAGGCTGCTAGTGTGAGTGGACTCACCCGAGCAGCCTGGAGAGTATAGCGAGGGGGATGGGGACGGGGGGTATTGTTGTTTGTTTGAGTTGAACGACCGCGTATTTTGCGATCTGTGAGCCGCGGCCGGCTGCAGAAGACGTGATTGCCAGCATTTGTTTAGGACAACTTTTCTAGCCACTTCCTCCGTGAGGAGGCAAGCAGTGCTGTCCCTAAATAGGGCTGCTCGGACATCCCAGACGGTTCCCGAACTCCACTATGGGTCACGGTTTTGTTTTAGTGGGAGAACGACCCGAGTTAGCCTGGGACGCATACGGCGTTGCTTTCGCCCCCACCGTAGGACTTTTTGAGAGGGGGGAGGTGGGAAGTTCGGGAGTCAGACATACCGGGTGTGGAGGCACACACAACACCGGAGAACCTCACCTGGTTTAGCCCACCGATCGTGACGGTTGCCCGGGGTGTAGCCGCTGGGAAGAACCCAACTTCGAGGAGCCACAGGTAAGAGTTGGGGTACCAGTTAGAGGCGGCCACAGGAGCATTCACCACCTGTACGAGACAAATGGAGCGACCAAATGCGATCTGTGTGGTGCTTCCCCTAAATAGTACCCCTACACCCCTACATGCACTTACAACACTATGAAGGCATTATTGGTCAGATGCCTAGTACACACGATCGTTGTGGCAGTGAGGCCTGTATCGATTTTGGGAGAGGATGTCATCTATTGTGTAGCAGCATCGCTCCGAGGTATTTAAAACATTTTATTTAGCAAGTTTGAAAGCCATCGGATAATTCTAAAAGAGGAACAATCAGACATCTTAGCGATTATGGTCCAGCTTGACGCCCACGTTTCTGACATTTAAAAGTGGATTGTGGGGTTAATTTGAAGACTCGAAAGTAGCCACAATCATCAGCTTGGCCTCACAGCAGAAAAATAGCCTCAATGCGTATAAAAAGCCTGAACACTGCCTCCCGATGTCAAGTCCGTCCGATGATGAGGGTTTTGCTACATTCAAAATCGCGTCTGATAAGCAGATCAGGCCTGAAACAGGAGAAGGGTGTAGTCATCACGTGATGCATGATGATGAAATGACCGGTCTGCCTTTTTTGCACAAAATGAGTTAAGTCAGTGGGTGTTTTTGAAGTACTAGTGTGACTTAAATTTCCTTTACCTGCCTTCCCGAGTCTCGATTGAGCTTTCCGCTGATTAACACAACAGACACGAGGTAACAAGAGACATAACTTTAACGAACCTTCATTAGCTCATTGTGTGCATCAGCTAGGAGAAGCCGCACTTGGTTTTTCGAAGGTGATTGTACGTGAGTAATTTCTCTGGGCTGCCATTTTCACTCAAAAACCTCGGGACTGCACCCAAATGAGGCGGTAGAAGAATATAATCGAAGACTTAGTTTGCCTGAGGAGGAAAGACTCCGGACACACATCCTGCCGGCTGTGATCGGGGAGGTTCAAGGTCAGTGTATCTGACAGGATGGAATCCGGGCCTCCTGTTCAGTTCCGCGTTCGAATCCTGCATGCAGTCCTAAAGTATGGAACAATAAGAAGGCAGGGGAGGCTGGGATGTCATATAAGGGCATGTGAGGGGGCTTAATCGAGCTCAAAGCAAACTGAGATTCCCATTCATCCTCCTACCAACAGGACACCCAGGTCAAGGTCGCTCTATCGCAAATGCAAAAAGCCCTTATGAGGCCACCAGCAAAATGACGCATTTATTGAATTTTTGATCGAAAAATGTATGTAATAAAAATATCGAAGCAAGATCCGTGTGTTGCGTCTTGGTGACCTGCCCCGCTGTCATAAAATGTTACTCGCCAAAGCATTCTGCATCCAGCATTTGGCTCGGAAAAGCCACGAAAAGCCTCAGCACAGAATATGGGAACGTGTGGTCATTGCGCTTGACTGCGGGCCTCAGAACCATGAGTTGAGCGAATTCCAGTTCACGCGGTTATCACATCATGCGAGCATTTTGGCCTCGTGGAACTGGAAAATATGGCTGGGTTCCGTCAAGTGAGCCACATCCTGAGAGCTAGCGTCTTTCAGCCTCCTCGCCGCTGCTACAATCTCGGCCATTCGCGTTGGTGAGAATGCATCGAAGGCCAAATTAAGTAGGATTAGTTGCAGCCTGCGTCTCAGCAATGAGAAAGACCAAGTAACCTTGCTGGCTGGTAACCCTAAAGTCACATCTTTTAGCGCGACAGATTTATTATAAGGAGGCATGCGCTGATTCCCTTGCCCAAATACCAGTCGATTGTCTGGATCTGAGAAAAAATATTGTTAATATTCCTGAGCTTAGCTGGCGAAACCAGGAGCCCGTGGCGCAGTGAGTCAGGGCGTGGGACTTTTAAGCAACATGTCAGGAGTTTGAACCTCGGGTGCCACAACACTTGGGGTTGGGTATGACTGGGTGATGACGAGTGATTTCCGTTAACGATCGGTGAACGTCCATTAAGAAATGGCAACAACTGATGGTGATGATGGTGAGGATGATGATGACGATGCAGTGGGGTGTGCAGTGCTAGTAAAATCTATTATCCGGTCGTCTTGACAACGTGCTGAATGCAGCACGATCAGTTTCACAAAAGGCAGCCTACTTACCGCGTCATGTTCCAGCAGAAGAATTTTTTACTACACTATGCACACTCCACATCTCATCGCGTATACGGTGCGCGCTGCCCCTCTCGAGTCATCAACCGTGACTCGTGTACAACTAGAAAATAGCTCAATTCACTTTTCGCGCATGGACTGCGAACATGCGCAAATTATTGTACACACATACAGTAATTGAGGGATTTTGGTTCTTAACATATTTGATGGCAAAGATTCCATTTCTTGCGTGCATCAGGAAACTATCTATGACGGGATTTTCCGATAAAATTATATAACATTTAGAAAGTGATCAACCGTTACCGCGCAGCATCCACTCCGATGGTCGTGGCATAGGGTGTACGTTGTAAATCCGTTACGAGGTCATGGTGGCGTCTGTCCTCACTAACACGTGGCTTCTCGGCCCTCTGTTTGTCGGATTAACTACCATAAGCAAACACGGAATTACTTAGCACAAATGCATTAGAAGGAACGCTTTCAGTTGTCAACTGTTAGTATGGCCTTGATATTATCTCTCTCTCTCTCTCTCTCTCTCTCTCTCTCTCTCTCTCTCTCTCTCTCTCTCTCTCTCTCTCTCTCTCTCTCTCTCTCTCTCTCTCTCTCTCTCTCTCTCTCTCTCTCTCTCTCTCTCTCTCTCTCTCTCTCTCTCTCTCTCTCTCTCTCTCTCTCTCTCGCAGCAACAAATATATTCAAACATTATTGTCAAGCGTGTTATCGATTGAAGCCATGTAGTGTTGTGCCGTGTGTTAAGCTCTTCTCGTTCGTTTTAACTTCGCTCATTTTTTAAAAGTTCATCAAGTGTGGCATTGTGCGTGTCTTATACGTAAACCACTCCGCGGGACTGTCAGTTGAAAACCTACTAACATATTCTTAGTAGTATATACTAAAGTGTCATTAGCTTACATCTAGTGGTGCCTCAGGTGCCTCTAAGGCCCAAAAACTCCGAAGAAAAAGCCTTGAAAAATCTGGAAGTTGGAGTCGTGGGATTTGACATCCAATATACGAGTAACCAAGACCTCAGGTGCTTCGTAGAAGTTTGTTTACATTGATACCAGCACAACAGATTTTCTACAGTGGCAAATTCCATTTGAAGTCGCACCGTCCCTACTTCTGTTTAATTCAGACTTCATTGGCAGAGGCAGCTGACGTTGAACTTCTGCTCTGAGCCCAAGACCATCCAAAATTATTTGTCTCCAACTTGCACACAGCCACAATGTAGCCACTGAAAAGGCTGACAAAAGACTTATTCAGACATCTTCTGGCACCTCATCATTAGAGGGAACCCGTTCACAGGCGGGGCTGCAGCCCTCTGTTTTTAGGCCATAAAATTCATCTATGTTACTCATTCATGTGGGTATTTTCCCGCTGAATTTAGTTAGTTAAAGTAAATTATCTGCTATTTCCTTAAGAAAGTACCCTTTAAAACAATATAACGGGCAATGATTACGTTCTTGGCCAAACTGACTTATTGCCTTTGTTTTAATTGGGCATTTGGAGCCCACTGTTCCGCTCCGTGTGCGGGGTAACAGCCAAGTAGAACATAAAGATCCGTGATTGATAACTTTTATAGGAAACGCGGAACATCTAGTTTCATGTTCAAATCGTCTTTTTTCACTGTTAGCATTTTCATTGTTGGCAATCCATAACTATTTGTCATTGAATTGTCCACAGTCTCAATGCGGCCACTGAAAAGCCTAACAAAAGACTTCTTCAGACCTCGTCTGGTAATTGGTCATTAAAAAGGGGTCAGAACTTTAATCAGTGTGGACAGGAGTATTTCTGTGGGGCATTACAGTTGCCTGCAAAACTTAGATCTGTGTAATCCCTTCATGCAGCTATGTCCTGTCTGAGACATAAATGATGCAATGGTGTGTGCCACGACACCAGCAGGCGTTTGGTTTTTACAGAAAAGCAGGCATTTTTTCACTATGCGTCACACGGGTTTTTTAAAATAAACGGGCTTCCGCTGACGACCAAACATGGTGCTTCAGTATGGGTTGAAGCCAATTTGACTAACATACCACAAAGCACCAAACTTAGAATGAAGATCAATTTAGCACACAAGGCTGATATATAAGTCTGTCATACCGACACAGTATGTTTACCTTTAAGCAGACCATAGCAACCTGGATGGTCGTGACAACCACGTTATGTAAAACGGCCTTCCCTTATTAATGCATCATCTTCCCTTGACCCACTGGCATAAAAAGCCTAATTTCTTATTTCTTGAGATCCAGAATGTGTTTTAGTTTATTGGAGATAGACGAGAGAACAGGAAAATGCATATCCTATTTGGAGAAAATTTATCCATGCAACCTTACCTGTTGGATGAAAACTGGGATGTTTATTTTCGGCTCACCCTTTATCATAACTGAGGGATGCCACAAAATTAGGCAAAATTTTCGAACCTGAATCGGACTGCTTGATGAGCTGAACGATCTGTCGGTTTTGTCACTGATGAAGACTCTGCCAACCGCGATATCCACTTTGCATAACTATGTGACAATAAGGGTGATCGGTTTGATTGGATTTTGAGGCGACATACGGGCTAATGTGGCTGACTAATGGCGACAGGTAAACCGAAAATGAGTAAAGGATATTTCACAAACAGGATTGACTGCACTTGCAGGCAAGTTAATTATGTTGACGAAGTTGGCATGTGATTGCACGATCGCAAGCTCTCTGTGAGATGGAAGGGTAAACTTTCCTTGGTAACCGCTGACGCTTCCTCGCCAGGGCGGGAGAAACCTGGGTCAGTCAGAAGACCAACTTTAACGCCTGCAACAGGAAGCGCTCCACTCAACCAAGGACTCGATTAATAGGCATATCGATTTCCAGTTGCCTATCAGGCCCTGTGCAAACAAATCAATGGCGATGCTGAAGCGCATGCTCGACAGAGGTGAGATAAATATGCAATATGTTGTAAAATCCTTTAAACCTTGACGACCAGCTCACATGATAATTCAAAAAGTCGGATGAATAAAAAACTAGTCTGAGGGATCAGCTTGACGTCTACTATTCGCTTGTCAAGGCTCCAATTATTTTATGCCATTCAGAATTTCAAAAACCATATACTGACACTCCTCAACTTACGAAACGCGTAACGTTCCGAACATCTGTTCGTAATTCAAACTAAAAGCAAGTCGTTATATAACATCCTTTTACGAGGCAGTATGCTGTATTCGCACTTAAATACTTAAGTAAGCATGATGATAATTTAATATACATTTATTTTATCCCGAACCTTACTAGTAATACAATAATGTATGGTAAAAAATAAACTGTAATACTACTATCTGTACGTTTTATTTTGGTTTTTTTTACATTTGAGATTGTTTAAGTAGGCTTGAGGTAATGGATTAGGAGGAGGATGAGGAGGATGAGGAGGAGGAGGAGGAGGAGGAGGAGAAAGGGTGTGGAGTTATTGCAGCAGCTTAAGTGATTAGGGAAAACCCTAGCCACTATGAACTTCAGACCTGGTTCCGCATGAGAAAAGAAGAAGTGGAGATGGGATCCTAATATATTAGAAGCCGGAAGAGAGCACGTCCGGCCGTGACGAGAGTGACGTCCCAAATGCGAGACCATGGCGAGGCCATGCGCGATTAACCCTTGAGTTTGACTGTCCGGTTTGGACAGGCAGGGTCGGCGAGTACCAGACAGCCACTGGTACACACGTGCATGAAGTCACGAGAGGTTCAGCTTTGCAACATGTGCACGCAATTGGTTCACTACGAAGCCACAGAACTGCAGGGTCATCATCATCATCATCATCATCATCATCATCATCATCATCATCATCATCATAACATCATCATCATCATCATCATCATCATCATCATCATCATCATCATCATCATCATCATCATCATCATCATCATCATCATCATCATCATCATCATCATCCTCATCATCATCATCATCATCTTCATCATCATCAATATCATCATCATCATCATCATCATCCTCATCATCATCATCATCATCATCATCATCATCATCATCATCATCATCATCATCATCATCATCATCATCATCATCATCATCATCATCATCATCATCATCATCATCATCATCATCATCATCATCATCATCATCATCATCATCATCATCATCATCATCATCATCATCATCATCATCATCATCATCATCATCATCATCATCATCATCATCATCATCATCATCATCATCATCATCATCATCATCATCATCATCTTCATCTTCATCATCATCATCATCATCATCATCATCATCATCATCATCATCATCATCATCATCATCATCATCATCATCATCATCATCCTTAGCAGCAACAGCAGCCTCATCCTCCTCTTCATCAAGTTCGCATACGTCTGTGGCCAGGCTTTTCTCAGAAATAGTTTCAACCATTTCTTCTACTTAACAGTCTGATCAGGAAAAGGTGACAAGCGACGGAGGAGAGGAGGCTCTTTAAGCCAAAGGAATTGGTCTGCAGAATTTCTCTATGGATGTTCACAGGTCTCTCTATCTCGCTCTTCTCCTCACCATTGCGTCGTCCATGTTTGCTGCTACTTTTGAGAATCTCTCAGCATTGGGGTCCTGAGTGTCCAGGGCAGAACGACAAGTGAGTGAAAGCCTCAGCCACAGATTTCGTTAAAAAATTATTTTGAGGGACAGGTAAACCTTCTTCTTCGTCCAGCTTCATCAACTCCTTATTCGTTAACTCCTCAAGTGCGAGTCAAACAGATCTCCGCCTCCAAGTCGAGGTCCAGCTGATGATGTAGGCCAACGAGACTGTGGAGGATTATCGTTGTATCTTCCGGTTAGTCGACTCTTCGGAAATCGTGGACATATGGAGAAGATGAGGTCTTTCATACTCCATTCCTATTAATGTCACTAACTTAACGCTAGGCAGTATCAATATTCGAAAGTAAACTAACAGCAGTTTGAGCTTGAAACCGCTCGATAAGTGACCAGCTACCATCAGCGTTAGCATATTCTTCTAAGCCTCAGCTTATGTACGTTTTTCTGGCATTTTTTCCAGAAAAGACCACTTTCGTCCAGATTAAAAATTTTCTGAGGGAAATAGCTTTTCCTTTGAATTACTTCCTTTAGCGGACTAAACATTTTTGGGCTGTCTCTTTGTCTGCGCTCACCATCTCACCGGTGTCTGAAACGTGATGCAAGTTTGCACCAGTCCTAAAGCGCTGACAGCACGCATGACTTGCATTTTAAGTTTTTTTTCTATAGCACTTTCTCTAGTCTTGGCTTTTAAGACCCAAATATCGACTTGGCCTTTTTGAATTGACCCGAGACTGAGCTCATTTTCCCGTCTCTTCAAATATCTTCCCCTGCATGATTGATTACATAGGCACAACATTTCCTACCCTCTCCAATATCTGATAACTCATACCGACAGTAGAATGGTTCATTTTGTAGGCGCGACATTGTTTTTTCTTATCGCCATCTTTGGTTTCATAGAGATAGTTTTACTGTTTTTTTTTACCGTCCTCATTACAAGCCTTAGGTTTTTTACCAACCATGATGGATAATGGATGCACAGAATATTTCACGATAACGGTGGACACAAGTTTGATCTCGGTAGAGCACTTCTCAATGGGAGATGTAAGTACAAAGAAGAAGTTGCTGTGGACAGCGTCGGATCTGCTTCTTCGCAGCGTTGGTAGTGGCCAGAAGTCGTACTAAACGGGAGTGACGCGAATGGCAGAATATGCTGTTGCGATCAGAAAATTGGAGCTCAGTGAAATCTGTTCCTATGTCGAACAGGGCCAGTATTTGTTTTCCCGTCGATTAAAAATGAAGTAAGCTTCCTTCGACGAAGAGCGAATTGAAATCTCTCTCCACGAAGACGATTGTTCCCTGGTTTTCGTCAGAATTACCACTCACACTACCAGGTGATGTGAAATTTTCGACGCTTCGACATGCATAAAGGGAGCGACTAATGCTGAGTTAATGGGCTGAGTGATACTTAAACCGGCAGGTTTATGGTGACGTCTGGTGTTGGAAGGTGACATTTTAGTATGGTTTTGTTAGTGCATATTTTCATCATAAACTATCTGACACGATTAGATCTATCATGGTACACTAAAAGTCCTGTCTCAGATTTCTTCAACGGAGGGAATTACTTAATCCTATTTTAAGGACGGAGAATCAGGCTTTAAACACACTCAATTGGGATTCTAGCCACTCCTTTTTTGTTGTAAGTGTAAAATTGTGGTTCATTGTGTGCAAACCGGGTTTGTGTCGCACGCGTAGTCGTGATGCTGAGTTCTGTCAGCCACCGCGACCGATCCCGTCTCCGATCTTCTCGACTCTGTCATGCCACCAGGCCTAAGAGAGTAAGGGAAGAGGTTGATGCTGCTCAATGCTTCCATTAATATAAACGAATTCACGCACAAATCACCATCCCTATGCCAACCCCGCTGTCGGACACACGGTGAGCATCGTCGGAAACGACGATTGAACTGTCATGAGGATTCTCATTACTGGTGGCAGCCCCCATCGCTTCTCCGGCGCCGGCACCTCTTTCGTATTGGCTCAAACGTCTCATCAAAGGACAGTGGGAAAAAATCCATTGCGTAAAGTGAGAGTTAATGACAGACGCTACGACCTACTGGACTGGTTCAGTATGAGATGAGAGCATAGTGTATTTTGTACATACATGCCTGAAAATGGGTTTGAAGAAGTTGGCAGCCAGACGACAGCATGTCCGGCGCTGCTGTTGCGACGTCCAAAGCCTGAGATAGTGACGAGGCCATTTGTGAGTCAGTCTTGAAGGTGATTGGTCCGTTTGAATAGGCAGGATTGGCAGTCACTGGTGCACGTGTGCTAATCGCGAGGGGTTCAGCATTGCAACATGCGCACGAAGTTGGGCCGCGACACCATCGCTGGTTATAGCAAAAGTCCGTTCCCGATTGAGTAATCCATATCGCATACTAATTGCCCGAACCACTGGACCCGGCTGCGGAGCGTGTGGGTTCTCGCAGACGCGGTAGCATGAATCGTAATAATGTAGGCCGACATACTTTCATGAGGTTTCTTGGGAATTATGAGTTCGCGCGTGTCCCCAGAGCCGCTCAAACTGTTTCTTCAAGGTTGTCCCCTATAGTACTTGGGCTCATGAAAAATTGAGCGGCGGTGACAAGCACATTTATTTGTCGGCCGTTCACAGTCGCCATATCACCGTGTCGCCATCAAGCTTTCGTTGTGCTAGACTTTAATCCTCGAGGCCCTGCTTGCACTGTCGCCTCTGGTCCCCGACCGTTTGCTTGTCAGGCTCGGGAACCTGTTTATTTCACAGTTGGCTATCACTGAAGGCCACTGCACCATCCATCATACGTGAACACGTCGGGTAACCCGTACCTAGGTAGTTGAGTGCACGTCGTCGATGCGTGCCGCCAGCATAACCGTAAACATCTGCTAACCCAGTACTCAGACAGTTGTGGTACGAAAAGCAGATTATCCATAATCTATCAGATAAAATTTTTGTAACTATGTTTATGCTATCAGATCGATTTGCGGTGTTACAATTGGCAGCGCCCATATGCCGGACCATGTTCTCGTACGCCCAAACCCGACAGTTTGCCTCTCATTAGCTCCCAGGATGTTCCACGAAAAAGACCTCAATGTCATGAAATCTGACAAGCAAACAGAGCCGTGGTTCGGACCACAGAAATCATATTTCGCCACACATCCCGTTTTAAGGGCAAGGTCAGTGCCAACTGAATGATGTCGAAAAGCCAAGTTCTCCTTTTTATTTCTACCACTTCATTTGGACGCAGTTATGAATTTGTTGAGAGAAACTGGCAGTTCAGAGAGGGTGTGTGTGGTTTTCGCGTAAATTCATTTTCGAAGTACCTCGCCAAGCTGACGCACACAATGAGCTAGTAAAAGTGCGTGTAATTAGGGTCTATTGAGACTCAGTGTCTGTTACATTGATCTCGGCTCTCTCACTTCTGTGCTCGGGAACCAACGGACCGATCTCTCAACCGTCGGGCAAAGTAGAAAAAGGAAAGTGACGTCCAATTAGTACTTGAAAAACACCTATTCTTCGCCTCTGATTTCGTCACCTTGTGCGAGGCAGACTTGCTGCATCGGTGTCATAGCCGTGTCATCAGGCCATCACGTGATTACTACGCCCTGCCTGTGGGCTGTCTTGTGGCTCGCGATCAGTCGTGCCACCCACGCGCAGGTGTCTATGATGCTATGCACTGGTAACAAAAGCGAGGAGGCGAGTTCCAGAAGTAGTCGCGAAGACGGAGACACGATCACAGTCTCTGTCTGAATCTATCTCTGAGGATGGTTTCCGGTGAGCATCTCAAACGTCAGGCTAGTAACATTCTTGTTCCAGTGATCGTGTCTCCCTCTCCGCGGCTCGGAAAACATTCAAACAAGGGAATTAGTTATAATGAATGCGTCTCTGCATGCGCGATGCTTTCTTAATACAGAAAACGGTAGGGATGCCCTGTACGGCCGTCTAAACAGGACACGGGAACAGGAATAGCATGCAATACCTGTTTCTTTGCGCCAAATTCCGGAGAAAGTAGGTTAAGAATTAAGGTGAGGATCATGGTTCAGTTTAGGGTAAGATTTAAGGGTAGGGTTAGGATAGCGTCAAGAGTTAAGGTTTTTGGCTTCGTGGTAACTGTGAGCTTTAGGTTTAAGGTAGGGTTAAAAATACGGTTTAGGTTCAGTTTTATGTTAAGTTTAGAGTTAGAGGAATATACACCACCCCCTGAAATTTGTCGCAAGCGGTTAGGGCATTCTTACTCACACGTTCCGCTTTGGCGGCCATATAAGTCATCCATACTCAGTCTGCGATGTAAGGAAAAACAGAAAAATTTGGAATCGGGATAGCATTTAGTATCAACGTTTCGCCATCTCCAAACAAGTTATAAAGGGCAGTATTTATAATTCTGCTCATAGTTTCCATATTTCATCTTTTCTCTGCTTCGGTGCACTTTTCTACGTCCTGGTTGGTATGTCCACGCGTAGCTTTCCCGCATATGGAAGAATACTCGTTCCTCTTAGTTCATCTTATTGAAAGTGTGTGCTGCCGATCTTGTTCAAATGCGCAAAAATCATGTTTTAAATGGCAATTTTTGTGTCATATTTGCAAAATACTATCCGAATACCTTCATACGGCGTCAATTATGTTTAACATCATCTCATATTATTTTGAAGTGGAAAAACGATTTTCCCATAGACTGAATGCGCATAATTAGTGCAAATTTTTTTCCTGAACTAATGTGGCGTAACTTTGCCACTCATTTTCCGTGAGAAAAGATGAAAAACGGTTATGTATAAGCAAATCCATAACGCGAACTGTTTACACAGAAAAACTGACCACTCTTCTGTAAAGAAACGGACTGATAAATTAAAGCCCTATGTGATACAATTTCCAAAACATATTAGTATCATCCTGTTATTTAGCGGATCTTTAAGATTATTCTAGAAAAATCACTGTAACGTAGGCCTCCTCGATGATGCGCCAAAGTCCTGGCAGTCATCTCCACCAAAAGCCGGCTTTACTGTCCAAAAATAAGGTTTTTGAAGCAGCTTTCCTGGGTAGGAATCTAAACAGGTGTATACAGCCGAATTTATTGGTACCAACAAATTTCGTGCCGGCTTATAAACTGCAATCCGTCTTTGCATAACACATATAACGAATAAATGTGGACAGCAGTTTTAATTTACGGAAAATCAATACATAACAGCAAGGGTCAGAGGTCAACGTAAAGATTAGGTTAACGCGTCAGCTTAAAACTTCAGAGGAAAGAAAATGTGGGGGAGGAGCTAAGACAACTACAGCCATTAAACATCTGTGGGTGAAAATCACCAGGGCAATTGTAGATTGACCCCGTGGTCTAGTTGCTTGCAAAGGTTGGGTTTCTCCCTACGTATATACGCCGCTTCCAAGTAGCGCAAACTCCGAGTTGTTCGTGCCCGAATAAGTTGTCGGAAAGCTATTTTAAGGGCTGAAGAGTGCTCACTGTCTAATAGATGTTCAGTATTCGAATAACTTGGTACTTTATTTTCTTGTTAAAACAACCAATTAGGCAAATTTTCAGCGGCCCTGTTTGCCAATGTCCTTTGCGTTCGCCTAAAGTACTTGCATCCGTAAGTGCATGTGTATTCATTAGCACAATTTTGGATGGCGTGCAACAGCAAGGCATCCTTTGACTGGTTGATTGGCAGGCTTCTAGTAAGATTGATACAGATGAGCTCAGCTGCATTGTATGTTCTTCCTATGGTGCAGCGTAATTGTCGCTTGATTGTATTAAAAATATTGTCACCTTTAAAGGGTAAGTATATCATAACGGGCTTTTTCGAAACTGACTGTTCCGTCCCTTTTGGCCGTAAAGGGTTGCTGTATTTTTGAATAAAGTGTGCAGGATATCCATAATTAAGTAAGACTGATTTGATGCAGGCGATTTCTGTATATAGGGTTTCACTAGAGCAATGATTTCTCGCTTTTTAAAAAAGAGTATGTACCAGATTTCGTTTCCATTGTACTGAAACAAAGCTTTTAAAGTGCAAGTATTGCCTTTTCCAGGTATTTTTTTGGAAGACAGAGCGCCTTATTGAGCCATCATCCTCTCTGAACATGAGGACGTCTAGGATGGGAAGCGTGTTGCACTGTTCAATTTCCATTGTGAATTTTATCTAAGGATGCAATTTATTCATGGTAGAAAGAAGGTCTTCAAGGTCTTTCTTGTTATCAACAATCGTGAATATATCGTCCACGTAGAAAAGGTGTCTTCGAAATTAAAGATGACAACATTATACAGAAGATACGTGGATGCTCTAGTGCAACCTTAGATACAGAAATCGCCTGCATAAAATCAGCCTAACTTAACTGTGGATATCCTGCACGCTTTATTCAAACAACAGCAACTATTTACGACCAAAAGGGACGGAACAGTCAGTTTCGAAAAAAATCCGTTATAATAAACTTACCCTTTAAAGGTGACAATATTTTTAATACAATCAAGCGACAATTACGCTGCACCATAGGAAGAACATACAATGCAGCTGAGCTCATCTGTATCAATCTTACTAGAAGCCTTCCAATCAACCAGCCAAAGGATGCCTTGCTGTTGCACGCCATCACAAATTGTGTTAATGAATACACATGCACTTACGGATGCAAGTACTTTAGGCGAACGCAAAGTACATTGGCAAACAGGGCCGCTGAAAATTTGCCTAATTGGTTGTTTTAACAAGAAAATAAAGTACCACGTTATTCGACTACTGAATATCTATTAGACAGTGAGCACTCTGCAGCCCTTAAAACAGCTTTCCGACTACTCATTCAGGCACGAACAACTCGCAGTTTGCGCTACTTGGAAGTGGCGTATATACGCAGGGAGAAATCCAACCTTTGCAAGCAACTAGACCACGGGGACAAGCTACAATTGCACTGGTGATTTTCACCCACAGACGTTTAATGGCTGTAGTTGTCTCAGCTCCTCCCCCACGTTTTCTTTCCTCTGAAGTTTTAAGCTGACGCGTTAACCTAATCTTTACGTTGACCTCTGACCCTTGCTGTTATGTATTGATTTTCCGTAAATTCTAACTACTGTCAACATTCCATCGTCATCTGTGTTATGCAAAGACGGGTTGCAGTTGAAAAGCCGTCACGAAATTTGTTGGCACCAATAAATTCTGCTGCATACGCCTCTTTAAAATTCAATAATAATATACTTGTCTTTCGGTCACCGTCGAACCTAAATGACCACTACCACACCGTTGTCAGTAGGTAGCTGTCAGTTCATTTCAGTTTTATTGAAGGAGTTGTAGGCGAACGCCTTTGAACTCCCTATTGGGTACAAAGTGGCAAAAAAAATCGTCAATAAATAGGGAAAATTGAAAAGACATAGTTTGCATACTGATATGGAAGAAGTAAGCAGTCATCGACTAGTTTAAAATAATGCACTCAAAGGACGACTTCCGTATTGTTATGTGTATAAGTACACGCAATGGGACCGTAAATAAGAGGTTTGCTGTGCGTTCAACCCCAAAGATACCGCTTATAGCCATCTCTGATCTAATCCTAAGTCTTGCACTATGGATAAACTGGGTTTATTATCAGCCGTACTTTGAGGGCTATAATAATGCCTAGGCGTTAATCCTAACCTTCGCCGAGGCCAACAAATATCCTTAAACCTACGTTTAATTTAAACATTAATTCTCAATCTAATACTTACCCAAAACGGGTCTCCAAAACGATGTTGAAATATTAATTACTTGAATGAATAAACTAGGGGAGAAAAATCAGTCAAACTCATGCTTTGTTTCTAAAGTGGTTATTAACCGAAGCCATTTGTAAATGCGCTCCAACGTCCTGCGCAGTATGTTATATCTTGAGTAGGTTGAAAAGCTGCTTAAAAAGACCTAAAAACATGTCCTTCCAAAATGGTGTTGGTCGTATCGGCGTTCGCGGTGTGAACAATCGGTTTAGTCGTACTAAAGCGCAAATAAATTCTGTTGTATCCAGTTGGTAAATAGGTATAAAAGAAAAACAACCTATAAATATCTAAGAGGCCCGGTATAAGTACTCAGTGGATGTTTTCAATACGGTAGTATCCGATAAATTGTACTTCACATCCACTTTCTGAATGCCTTTTCTCAAATCGCCTATCTGAAGCGGGCTTATACGGATGGGTAGAGACACCATCGAACAACGTCCACTCACCTTACTGAATAAATCGGATGAGGAGGTAAAAATGAAATTATTAAGATGACCCTGACGTCGGTTCATCAACATTACCAGTCGGCGATTATGTACGTACTAAACTCCTTCACTGAGCACTTGAATATATCAGAAAGTAGCACGTCATCCTGGCCACACCCGAACATTCCGGCTCCAGATATATGAGATGGGTCTACCCAAGCTGACGTGAATATATAAATCAAGTATAATAGACAGAGTATAAAAGGTCATTTGGTCCTAAATATGACGTCTTGGGGGCAAGAGTTGAGAGGCTTGGGTGTGTACACTGATTGCGTCGGTGAAACTGTTTTCTCTGCCGTTTCTGTCTGTATTCTTTCCTACACAAAAACCGGGGACATACGACTGGGGGGAGGCAACATAAAGTTTTCTTTGTGCTGTGTAAGGAAAAAATAGCAGTGCCTGATGATGAACTTTCTTGAACCATCTGAATCTATGGTTAGACCTGGTGGGTTAATTTACACAATAGAGCTAAAGTCAACATCTTTCGTCTGCAAAGTTGGCGTGTCGCCTTGATTTCTTTCTCTGTCGAGACTGTCGCAGAACCATTACAATTTTTAGCCAGCTGCATTGCTGAGGACGAACGACGTTCACAATTGCATCTTCTTGGCTCAGGCTTTCTTTGAACTAGAGGGCAGTACTTCGGAGCACACTATTCATGTAGAAATGAACGTCTAATATACAATGATTAATGATGATGTAAAGATGAACATCAGTTTGACGGATACCATTCGTGGAATGTTTATGCAGACTTCACCAGTGAATAATTGCACGACTGGGCTACAAAATATAACTGACATTATCTATCAACTAAATTACTTTATATGGTTTGCAGATCTTAACTTTAATACTTTTCTGCAATTATGTGGTTAAGAAGTTAAATATCGGAGACGTTTCCTACCTTGCTCCATCAGAAACATATAATTTTGTAGGACTACCTGTGACCCACTCGAAGGGAGACAATGTCAGCATTTTGCATAGCGACTAGAGAAGCCAAATCTCGAACATGCCTTCAAATATAGGAGACCCGTTTGTGTTCTTTTGCTTCCACCCTGTGAAACTGCTGGAATGTAACATCAATGTCTAGACAGATGACAGCAAAGGCAGCTGATCTCCAGAGCCCGTACGTAATTGAAATTTTAAGCCAAATTTGGGGATTGTGAATTTTCGCTGAGGCGCCAAACTATCTTGCCTTCAGCTAACTGTTCACCCTTCGTTAACTGTACCGTTTCTTTTGCTGAACGTAAATTACTTTGCATGTGCTTGATGATCCGGTCATTTGAAATTCAGCTTTTAGTTCTTACATCAACCCCATCTTGTCCTGATATTAGTGGTCTGGGATCAGTGACAGCATCTTTCGCATTCGAAACAGCGGAACATTTTGACATTCACGCTTACGCCTTTTTTTAATTGGCTGATATTCCCTCTTGTATATAGATAGATATAGTCCTCTAGCTTCAATTCTGCCCCCGAAAATACCCCCAACAAAAGCTTTTGATGCCACGAACTCTCTTAATGTAATTTTGTGTTTTTTTCCAACTTTTGTCAACGGGCACACGAACTTTATTTCTTCCATATCGAGGCAAACTATCACTCTGCCAAGGTAGTTTACTTGTGCTTGTTCATGCTACGGCTGCAATTATGCCTTATCTAGCTGCTCTCTAGGATGTCACGTATTGTAATTCTTTATGCGTGGGTATTCGTGGCAGCAGACCTGAAAAGCTAAACCCGTGCTTTTCTCCAGCGGCGGAAGCGGAATACCGAAGGTCCATGCACCACCTCCATGTCTTGGCAAACCGCGTCGGGCCATATTCTTATTTGACCTCCACTTCGATGCCTACAAGTGGGCGACGGGGCCAGTTCAAGAGCAGTAGAAAGGCGCTCGTGAGGCTGGCGAGGAAGGATGTGCCCAAACCCAATCAGACGTCTTGCTTGGATGGTTTGAGATCTGCTCAAGATGTACTTCAATCGAAGGCTGGTCATCAGGCAACGACTATCAACTACCTCAAGTCTTCGCGCTACTTCCACGCGCATAGCCAAGCATTCACAACCATAGAGGAGGACCAACCGGGTGGATTTCAAGGAATCACGGAAATTAGATGAGAATTATAAATTAATTGAGCCTCTTCTCCCAACTTTCCTTTCCCCATTGCGGACATTTTTACACGAGCCTCCATATGCTAAATGTCATACCGAGTTTCTCCACTTCACCTGGGTTTCCGATCGCCAGCATTATCACACAATAGTAAAAGGAGAGGCTTTAGGCGATCGCAAGTCGTCCAAACTCCTGCATCGGATGCTTTCTCTTGTTTGAGACATGGCCGCCAACAATAAATTCTTTAAGAAAATGTTTTGAGAACGTTTGCCAATTGTGCAGACAATCTTGGCTTTTGGTTCAGCTAAGTTAGACATCTCCAGACTGGGCATATTTGTGGAACGCGGGATATACTCATCAGTATTTATAAAAAAGTAAGATTTGGTGGAAGGGAAGTAAACTGCAAGGATGAAGGTGTAGGTGAAAAGTAAAATTGCTGCGTTCTACAATTTGCTAAGTTGTTACTGTTAACTAAATTAGGATTATTGTAAGGAAACATATTTGGGTGGTATACATTGAGAGAAGGGCTACTTTATGCGTAATCGAAAAAAGAAAAAGGCCTTTAAATAAGATTTTGAGGAATATTAGAATAATATGGAGGGAGAATCAGATTTGAAAATGGAACAAATTGTTCTGGAACACTGTTATCATAAGGGGTAGATTTAATAGATTGGGGAGCTTGAGAATTTGTTTGGTTGGAATAATTGCTAAGGCAATTTGCTGGAGGCTAAGGACGTTTTACAACTGTAATGACGTTCTTCTTTTTGGAACTTAAATGAGAGGCATACGTAGACCAGCCCGGGGTATGGATAAGCTTATTAGATTGAACAGCTGAGACCGGAGAGGATGGCGTGGAACGAGGCAGACTGAACCCAGATTTGGACTTATTTACCAGTAGGAATGCAAGGAAAACTACTTTGAAATTGAGAAGCAGTCGGTCTTGACACTTTAGATGGAGTCACTGACATTAAAAGGGGGCTTACGACGTGGTTGATAGATACTGAGTTTGAAATTTCGATTCACGAGGTAGTAGCTGTTAATAGATTCATTAGAAGAAAAGTAGGAAGTGAAGTAAAGGAGTTTTTTGAACCGAACACCAGAGGAGTTTGCTGTACAGTCTCGTTGTGGTTTGCATAGCCATGACCAGGCTTATGAATAAAAGATTGAGAGGCCAAAGACCAATGCGAGAGGAGAAAAATATTCCTGTGCTCCATCGGCATAAAATCCTGACAGCCATCATCAGAATTAGAATCTGAATACTGAGCTGTGCAAACATTATATTTATCTCTTCTTACTCAACAATCGGATCCCTATTATCCTTTCGTACTAAGCTCAGAAGAAACCTAACATGCTCGTTCATATGCCCTCGCTGAGCAGTGTCAAGGTGTCGACCCTAATCGGACTTTTGACGATCGTTTCTGGATTCTTTGTCGGTAGTCTGAGAAATCAGCAAGAAGAGTATCATGGTCGCATCTCTGGCAATTCTAGCATGACTTTTACGATCTCTTCGAACCTTTCCTCGTTCAACCCTAAGCGTACGCATGACGTCTGCGAAGGTTTCCCTGTCTAGCATCCTTGACGGTTTCGCTTATAGTCAGTTAGTACGCATTGTGAACACACCTGCAATGCTGAAAAGTAGCTTCTGTCGTAACATTATTTCTTCCACGATGAGGAGCATTTTGAACGCTCATACGCTCTCATCAGCACGTCGGTCCTACCTAACGCGTATGTTTATCACCCAGGAGCGACAATTTTTTTCTTCTTAAAATCCCACAAACCCCATTTAAGATATGCCACATCCATTAAAATGCCCAAAGAGATTTCTTCACTGTCAATTGTCATCGCCAATAGCTGACCTACTATTCAAATTTATGTGTACACGATTTCGCACTCGTTTAAATCGATTTTTATCCAGTGACAGTGCCCTTTCGGGTACTCAAATATAACTTCTTTTCTATTCTTTTCTAAAGGAAACAGTTTGCCACCTGTAGATCATGAGAAATGTGACTTGGTTATGCAAAGATGGTGTCCACCTCGATTGATGAAAAAGGACGACTAATATAGGTGGATTTTGTCTACGGGAGGAGAGGCGTATGTACTCCGCTATTTTGTAGTTGAAGCCGTAGGAGTATAGGAAGTCTATGGCAACGTCAATAGGTCATCTGTCTCGGGAAACATTTTTTAAAAGAAAATTAAAATTTATTTTCTGTTAGTCTAATGTTTCACTGGCATCCAAATGGATGAGAGAGTTCAGAGGTTGAAATTCCCGAGAGGGATTAGAAGAGATATTACAGTCGAATATGTTCCCCAGTAAAGAGATAAATGCTCCAAACCTTTACATATATTCTGAACAATTTTGCAAAGCAGACAGGTCAAGCTGATTAGCTTTAAAAATTGGTTACATATGCATAGCACTGCTGTGACTGTTATATGTAACCAAACAATGCTTCGGTTCAACTGCTGAGATCTTGCGACGAGCTGAGATTTTCGTTCTCATTTTTTTGATGTAATACTTTAAATTATTTTAAAATAAGAGGGATATTTCTTAAACAAAACAAGAAAATGAGAAATGGTATGAGTACAAATTACACTGAAAAAGGAAAAAAACAATGAGGCCTTACATGGTAAGCTCTGTAATAAGGTTTCCTGCCAGTTAGTAAGTGGAAAATAACAGCGGTTACTGTAAATAGTTTATTGTTAGAAATCGAATGTTTTTCCAAGTTTTTAACTATGGATCTATGTACGTGCTTGAGGAAACTTCTTAGTATAACAGATTCCCCTGACTAATAATGAGGCTATTTCGGGGAGAACGTTTGACACTAAAGAGTCCCATCTGTTGGAGAGGACGAGTACCACAGGTATAAGCAGGTGATAAAGTGCTAAAAATGGAAATTTTTATCCAAAAGCAGCTAAAAATTTCAGATTAGGATGAGGAAATCCTGAAAAATGAGAAATTTATTTTTTCTCTCAAAAACGAGCTGCGTGCCTTGCCCGTGTGGTCTACATTCACTTTAGCAAAGCCTTTGTCAGTGCTCCACGCAGACATCTGATATTGAAGCTTCGTCAAGTGGGTGTGACTGGCAACCAACTCAAATGGCTGGCCAACTTTCTCACAGGCAAGTGCCAACATGTTTGCATTGGAGACGCCAACTCGCAGTGGAAAACCTTTCACAGTGGAGTTCCGCAGGGGAGCGTTCTGGGTACCATTTTTGTATCTGATATACGTGAACGACTGCCTTGATTTTCGGATATGTGAGAAGGTAATGTTCGCTGATGATCTGCAGTTATGGAAAAAGATTGAAAAACCGGAGGATGCGCGGAACGTATAAAATAACTTGGATCACTTGCAAACATGGTGTAATGAGTGGCTGCTGAACCTTAATTTCAACAAATGCCAAATCATCCGACTGCGGTCTAGTTCCAGAAGGATGATTAGGTTGGAATATCAGTACTTCATTAGTAGTCACCAACTCGAGGAGATAAATGTTCAAAAGCACATGGGTAAGTGGATAACACCCACTCTCAAACCATCGTCGCACTGTGCAAATATAGCAAAGAAAGCTATGTTTATCTTCGTTAATTTTGATGAACAGCTTTTTGGGCGCTTGTTTGAAACGTGTATCCGGGCCGTGTTGGAATATTGCTCTCAGGCGGGGTGCCCCTGGACGAACCGTGACTACGCTCCGTTGTACAAATTTAAACGGAGGTCGACGAAACTAGTCAGGGGATTGTAATGCCTACCCTATGAGGGCCAACTAGAAAGACTTAAAAATTTTCCTCTCTCTTAAAGGCAATACAGAGGGCATAATATCCTATTCTTCAAGCTTGTCAGAGGAGTTGATTGTGCTCTTCTGAAGACCAACATTTTTGAATTTGCAAACATGAAAAATCTCCAAGGTCATCAATACAAACTGAAGAGAAACCACGCCAAACTTTGAAGTGCAGGCCATCTTCTTTTCCCACCGGGTGATTGAAGAATAAAGCAAACTGCCTACTTCGTTTTTTCAAGCTGAAAGTGTTGAAATTTTTAAAAGAAGATTTGGGAATTTTGTACTTGATGAACATGTATTTAGTCGACACCAATGAACGATATACTTCAACCACTATCGCTATGTAACATTTGCATATTTTGCCAGCATCTATCTGTTAATGGGTTTGTCAAAGGCACTGCTTACCTACCTTATATAAAGATTTATTTTTTTTCTAATTGCGTCCATCCTTTGCTTATTATTATCCATCAAAACCTTTTTTACAAGTGATCATGCATTAATTCATTGTTGTTTTCCAGTCTAATTCTCTCTACAGCCAAAAATAAAACATACCTATTTTGACTTTACTCATGTTAAAAAACAATTAATCAATAATTTCACAAGCACTCTGGATTTGCCAAGTTTTTTTTCAAATAATGATTGAAGTTTTTTTCTACGATACATTGCAAGGCCTAACAGAAGGCCTCCTCAAGTTTATTCCACAAAAGACCTTTATCTCAAATACTGCTTCTTCGACGGTCCTAGACTTTCTTCAAAATGCACTTAAAAATTAAGAAAGCAGCTTAAGGATCCGTCTGAAATTTCATTACCGGATCGCACGAATATTTGAATTAGCTTCAAAAATGAGGATAGCGCGAGATAGCGAAGGCTTTCCCTGTCTAGCATTCTTGACGGTTACGATTAAAGCTAGTCGATACGCACTGTGATCACACCTCTTGGGGTGAAAAGTAGCTTCTATTGTTACATGATTTCTCCCACAATGAAGAGCGTTTTGAACCCTCATACGCTTTAACTAGCATGATCTGTTCTAACGCGTATGTTTTTCACCCAGGGGCGACATATTTTTCTCCTTAGAATCCCACAAGTCCAATTAACTATATGCCTTTTCCATAAAAATTCCCAAAGTGTTTTTTCCTGTCTGTTCTTTTATTTAATTTTCACCAAATGATTTGCGTCCTTTGTCATCGCCAATAGCTGACTTACTATTTAAACTTAACTTTTCGCGATTTTGGGCTTGTTTTAATTTTTTTTTCCAATGAAAGTGCCCTTCCGGGTACTCAAATAAAACCTATATCTATCTACTAACACTGACAAACCAATTTATAATGATTTTGTCCAGCTTTTCCCTTGATGTGAGCAGGATTTGAGGTAGGATCCACCACTTCTATATCCATGTTGATATGAACTAAGCAAGTTGTTTCCTTCAATATGCCTCATGAGTTCCGTTTTGATTATCTTCTCCATTATTTTGCAACAGATACTTGTGAGGCTGCCTGGTCTAAAACTAATTGGTGTTGTCCTTCCTCTCTCCACCTTGATAGGTGAGGTTATGTTTGCTATCTTCCACTCAGTAGGCAGACCACCCACCTACATTGAAATTTAAAAGATTTTGTAGAGCGGAAAGGCCAGCTGCTCAGTGAGTTCATTCATAATTTTTGCAGATATGCCATACGGACCAGAATATTTAGTGGTCTGTAGCTTTTTCAGAGTTTTTCTTTCTGTGTTTATTGGGAACGACACCATGCTAATTTTATTTGTAGATGTGGCGATACTGTGAGATTCTTCCTCGTCAAAAGGTGGTTCCTTGGTATACACGGACATAAAGAAATTGGAAAAGAGGCTGCTCTTATCACAGTTATCAGTTAACCTGTTTCCCTGATTGTCTTTAAGACAAGGAATGGAGTCCCGATTTCGTTTTGCCTTATTCACGTAAGCAAAGGACCTTTTCAAATTTCTTGGTATGTCTTTGACTAAAAGCAGAAATATTTTCAGGTTATAATATGTGGCAAATGTTCTTCAAAGTCTCCTTTTCTTCTTTATATTCCTGTTTATTTCCGATGTCGCCCAATCGGGTCAGGAGACGCGCGATCGCCTTTTCAGTGGACAGAAGTTCTGTACCAACTGCTGAATCAAGTTACTAATGAATAACCAGGCAGCGTTTAAATCAGGCTCATGTGCAGTACTCCAGTCTATCTCAATCAGTTTTTATTTTATTTTGGTATAATCCACTTTCCGCACATTTATCTCCCTAACTGCTCGACATTGGCGTACGGAAAAAAATGAATGTACTCCTGAACAAGAACGCAATGACCACTTTTATCAAGGGGCGTGTAAGAACTTAATGCAAGAATGCAATTGTCGTCTATTCTTATGATTAGAGCCAAACTGCTGCCCATTTCGGAACCACTTCTCCATTGTGACGTTTTTGGTAAGAAACTTGTCAGTTACCAACTTAAGTAATTTCTGATCAAATTAAGTTTCTGATCGTGAGCAATACATCGATACCCAAACAATGCCGGGAGAGATGAAATCTCCAAGTATTAATAAGTGTTTGCTACGGCAGATTTGCTTTACTTCGGTGATGAGTGCTTCGTCCCTGTCCGTCCGCTGTCCTGGTGGATGATATACCACGGCAATATATATATCACATATATCACATAATTTCTTCCTTCCGGAAATAAAGTAAAACCTATACCGCATGTTTGTTCTTCCTATCCTAGAATACTGCTGCCCCCTCTTTGGGCTGATGAACGCCTCTGACCGCGGTAAGATTGAAAAGATTCAGAGGGTTTTTACTTTAAGACTATTTTCACTTCCTGGATCCAGTATCTCTTATACAGATAGATGCCAGTTAGCAAATATTAAATTTCTGTGGGTTAGAAGACTCAAAGCCGGTTTTTCGCCTCCAAATAGGCTTTCATCTGGAATAATCTTCCACTGCAAATTTGGTTGTCGTCCACATTAGCTATTTCAAAACAAAGTTACGCAAACATTTAACTTCGGAAGATATAAAGTCCTTATTGTCTGTTTCCTTCCCTAACTCGCATTTTTGGATTTAGAAAAGGGTCCTCCTGTTATTTGAGGCAGCTATCTAGATATTATATTGGTCTCTTATTATATTTCCATCATCTTCTGCAGATTCAATCTTTGCATTCACTTTTTCATCCCCTCCTTTTAAACTAGCCTCGTCAACTCTTGACAATTTGATACTTTCCTCCGAATTTGCAACCCTGACGATATTCTCCAGGTTCTGTTGATGATCGAGGCGGTTTCTGATGGTTTCGCCTCTTTGGTGATGGACTATGCAGTCAGCAAGGTCGCATCTCTATGATGATCTCGTGACCTCTACTGTCCTCTCTTCGTTTCGACCATGTTGTCTACGACAAGTTCATCCTCTCTCACCTCCACTGGTGTTTATGAACAGTAGCTCTGACTGCCTTATTATCTCTCACCCGACAAGGAGCGTCCCGAACCCTCATACGTAGTCAGCAACATCACAATATTATCCCATTGAATTAAGCTATTAATTTTTTATTAAAGCAGTTTTTTCTCTTATTTATTTTTAAATTGGCCGCTCGCCGAACTCCGCCAGTTCACTTTATATGCCAAAGATTGTTGACTTTTGTTTTAAAAATGGCAAATCGTTTTGAATCGGGTATGTTTACCATAGTACTCATTTCTGCTGTTCATATGGATGTTCACGTACTGCAGCATTAATCCACTTTGTATTTATTTAAACCACTGTACTGAGTTTGAATTAGCTTCAAAAATGAGGATAGCGCGAGATAGACATAGGGAGTCTCTATCCATTAGCGATGATAATACTCTAGCCCAAATCTCCCACGAATTATCGCTCTTACTCCGGTAGATCGACCCTATGCCACTCGTATTTCCTCCATCATCATTTCACCACCCCTAAGCTCCACAACTAACCATTCTCCGTTTTTTTGCCTCCAAATATGCTTTCATATGGAATAATCTTCCACCGGAAATTAGGTTGTCGTCTACATTAGCTATTTTCAAAACCGAATAACGCAAACATTTAACTTCGGAAGATATCAAGTCCTTAATGTCTATTTTCTTCCCAAACTCCTAAATTTTGGATTTTGAAAAGGGTCCTCCTGGTATTTGAGGCAGCTCCCTTGATATTATATTGGTTTCTTATTATATTTCCATCATCCTCTGCAGAGTCAATCTTTGCATTTACTTTTTCTTCCCCTCCTTTTAAACTAGCCTCGCCAACTCTTGACAACTTTGATACTTTTCTCTGATTTTGCAACCCTGACGATGGTCTCCAGGTTCAATTGATGATCGAGGCGGGTTCTGATGGATTCGCCTCTTTGGTGATGGACTATACAGTCAGCAAGGTCGTAGCTCGATGATGATCTCGTGAGCTCTACTGTCCCCTCTTCGTGTCGACCATGTTGTCTACGATGAGTTCGTCCTCTCTCACCTCCACTGGTGTTTATAAACAGTAGCTCTGACTGCTATATTACCTCTCAACCCACAAGGAGCGTTCCGAACCCTCAAACGTTGTCAGCAACATCACAATACTATCCCATTGCATTTAGCTATTAATTTTTTAGTGAAGCAGTTTTTTTCTCTTATTTTTTTTTAAAAATTGTCGGCTCGCCAAACTCAGCCTCCGATTTAACTGTAGGAGTTTTTTTATTGTTTCTGTTCTAGTTCACCGTATATGCCAAAAATTGTTGACTGTTGTTTCAAAAATTGCAAATCGTTCCGGATCGGGAATGCTTACCATACTACTCAATTCTGCTGATCATATGGATGCTCACATAGTGCAGCAATTATCCACTTTGTATTTTGTTAAACCGTGATACTAAGTTTGTAATGATGGGGCCCTCGTGGCCTTAAATATACATTTTATTTAGTTTATTTATTTAAAATGAATGTATGCACTTGAGATCGTAAGCGTAAACGAAATTTTTTGAATTGGGGATTAGGGATGGAATTTTGTTTCATGTAAAGAATGAAGTGAAGGGGACCTAGGACCTTGCCTTGAAAAACGCCACTCGTGATTGGCTGAGGAGTCAAATAGCTATTACCTACTTTGACCTTCTGGCTGTGGTTAGCCAAGTAGGAACAACTGAAGTCGTTGTTGACGAAATAAAACCAGACGTTATGGCTTTCACTGAAACGTGGCTTACTGCAAAAATAACTGATTCCGAAATATCCCTCAGAGTATATCAGCACTTCAGGAGAGATAGACCAAGTCGAGGAGGAGGAGTCATAATTTATGTCACTCGCAAGCTGACCGCAATGGCTGACATACATATTCCATTACGCGATGTGGAAGTCTTAAGCATTACTATATCTGCTAAGTATTCTAGACCACTGACGATATCGGTTGTGTACCGTTCGCCTTATCAGACTTCTGATCAGGATCTCATTCTCATAACGGAACTCTACAAAGCCAGCGAGAAGAAAGCTGTCCTCATTGTTGGGGATTTTAACGCTCCTGATATTGACTGGAAAAACATGGACTGCGCCGGGAATGCCAGATAACTTCAACCACAAACTACTACAATGGGCAACAGACAAACTTCTCTCTCAGTACGTCACCTTTGGAACACGGACGAGAGAAGGACAACAATCAAACTGTCTTGACCTGATTTTTACCCGAGAGGAGGAAAATGTGCTAGACCTACAGGATCGACCGTCATTAGGTTCAAGTGATCACATTACGCTGTGCTTCGAGTACTCACTGTTTTCCAAACCAAATTTACCCGATACTTGGGTAAGAAACATTTGGAAGGGGGACTACTCACTTATGAGAAGACAACTGTCAGAGATATCCTGGGAAACAGAACTACATGGTGAAACCAATAAAGATTGGACGACATTGAGTTCGTTATTGAAAAGGATTGTTAACCTCAACTGTCCTCTCAGGAAAAAGACAACCACAAACCGCCCAAAGTGGATAAATTAAATTTGCAGGCCTCTTTCAAAAAAAGAAATCGCTTCTGGAGGCGTTACAGACAAACCGGCTCCGATGCTCACTTACGGGAATATAAGCAACAACGCAACGTTTGTAAATGTGAGGCTACTAAGCTGCGGAGGAAGTTTGAGCTAAACATACTGCGAAAATCGTTGGAACACCCCAAAATGCTTTACGGCTACATACGGAGTACAAAGAGAATTCAGGAGATGATACCTGCCCTTAGGTCTGCAGACGGAAAACTGGAGACCGATGACCAGGTTAAAGCATCCCTTCTTTCCAAATTCTTCCAGACCGTCTTCACTAGAGAGCCTAATAATTTTGCTGCTATTCAAACAGTTTGTCAACCAATGTGTACCCTCCCTTTACCTTACTCCTCCATCTCCTCCTCATCCACAACGGAGGACCTAGACCTAGACTTTTCACCGACCGTAGTTAAAACCGAATTACTCCGTATAAAACCAGCCAAGTCGCCTGGGCCGGATAGAATTCCTGCATTAGCCCTAAGAGAACTTGCTAACGAACTGTGTATACCACTGTCCATCATATTCCAAAAGTCCTTTGAAGAAAGCAAACTCCCGGAAGAATGGAAATGCGCATTCATCGCCCCGATCTATAAAGGAGGTTCACGACTCGACTGTGAAAATTATCGCCCTGTCAGTTTAACTTGCATAGCATGCAAAATAATGGAGCGTATTATCAAGAGGCATTTAATGCGCTATCTGGAAAACAACCAAATCCTATGCGATGCCCAACACGGCTTCCGTCCAGGACGTTCCTGTATCACGAGTGCCCTCCAGTCGCACGAGAAATGGACAAAGGCCACAGATAAGGGTCATGCAGTAGATGTTGTATTTTTTGACTTCAAAAAAGCCTTTGATAGTGTACCACACGGGCTTCTTTTTGCAGAAGATTTGGAACGTAGGAATTCAAGGAAAACTTTTCAATTGGATCAAGAGTTTCTTGTCTTTCAGAGTACAGAGAGTTGTTGTTGGAAACTCTAGCTCAGAACGGGTAAAAGTAGAAAGTGGTGTTCCACAGGGTTCTGTTTTGGGCCCCAAACTCTTCCTAATCTACGTTAACGACTGTCTCAATGACCTAGATTGTGAAGCTGTCATGTTCGCAGATGACATAAAAATATGGACTGAAGTCAGCTGCGCTGATGACGCAAAAGGGTTACAATCGAATATCGACAAACTAAGTGCCTGGTCGGCTAAGTGGCTTCTTAAGTTTAATGTATCCAAGTGCGTGATCCTACATCTAAGCGCCGGTCGAAAATTATCTCTGAGACACCAGTACTTTATTAATGGCACTGCATTAAAAGAGGTCGAAACATACAAAGATCTGGGCATGTGGACAACTGTGAATTTGATGCCCTCAGAACACTGTAAGAAAGCAGTCCAGAAGGCAACATGTACACTACATTGGATCAGACGTGCGTTTAAAATATTCCCCACCTGATCTATTCGGAAAAGTCTATGGCGCCTTTGTGAGACCACATTTAGATTACGGAGTACCAGCTTGGATACCGTGGATGAAGAAAGATGTTGACCTCCTCGAACAGGTGCAACGGAGAGCAACGAAGATGGTTGACGGTCTTAAGACTTTACCGTACCAAGACAGATTGAAAAAGCTTGACTTATTTCCTCTTTCCTACAGGCACTTACGGTGTAGCCTGCTCTGGACATTCCGGATTATCCGGGGCCATGATTCCACCCTGAGATCGGAGGATTTCTTCGACTTTGCCTGCACAACTCATCTGCGTGGTCATCCTTACAAGGTTAATAGCGAACGCACGCGATTGAACCTCAGAAAGTTTTGTTTCAGCCAACGAGTGGTTCGACCTTGGAACTCGTTACCAAGCGAGATGGTTAACTCTGAAAGCATTATTGATTTTAAAAAGAAGCGATTGCATTGTATTTGACAAAAGACGACTTTCACAGCATGATTTCTTAAAACCAGCCTTTTAAAAATCTTTCGGGCTCTACTTTTTCTTTCACAATGTTTCGCCTATGGCTGTGAAAACGCATTTGAAGTTATCTTATGCTTTGACTCAAACATTTTAAAATGTACGACATTTTATATTGACTGTACACATGCAATGATAACTTAACATTAATAGGGTCATCAAGGGCAATACCTGTAACCCTTCAAAATATACAATATACAAGTCAAGGTAGAGGAGGCCGGGTACCGTGGGCTTCCAGTTTCACCGGAAGACGTCTGTGCGGTTCCTCGTCAAAGGCTTTGCTCAGGTCAAAGAAGATCACAAATACTGACTGCTGCTAATTACGAAGGGAAGTGACGAGGTTAAGAAAAGCTAAGTGAAACAGTTTGCTATCTTCTAGGTAGAAAACAATATTGCAATTCGCTTTGGAGCTTATTATCTAGGCAAAAATGTCAGCTACACAAATAATTTAGATTTCTCACCTATTGCCGATAGAATAACGGTCAATGTTGCCCAGAGTTACGGCTCTATTTCTTATAATGCATATCTTCCTGAAATTAAATTAAATCTTCATCGAATGTTTATCCTTCCCATTCTTGAATATGGTTGCCCATTCTTTGGTTTAGAGACCGAGTCTAGCTGTTCTAACATTGAAAAGGTCCAAAGACATTTTACTCGGAAACTCTTACCTCCGACACTTTCGACTACATCCTACCTGAATAGGTGCGAGCTAATTAAATAAATAAAATAATTAATTGGATTTTGAAGGCCCAGAGGGCCCCAGCATTACAAAATTAGTATCGCGGAGTAAATAAATACAAAGTGGATAAATGCTGCACTATGTGAGCAGCCATATGAACAGCAGAAATGAGTAGTATGGTAGGCATATCCAATTCATAATTATTTCTCATTTTAAAAACGGTAGTCATCAATCTTTGTCTAGACAGTGAAGAAGAAAAGAAGCATTTAAAAACATAAACGGTTAAATCATGATGGAGTTCGGCAAGCCACCAATAAAAAAACTAGGAGAAAATACAGCTTCTCTAAAAAATTAATAGTCAGAGTTTATGGGATTGGTTTGACACAATGGGATAGTATTGTGATGTTGCTGACAACGTATGAGGGTTAGGAACGCTCCTTGTGGGGTGAGAGATAATATAACAGTCAGAGCTATATTTTATAACCACCATGGAGGTGAGAGAGGAGGAACTCATCGTCGAGAACACGGTCGAATCGAAGAGGGGATAGTAGAGGTCACGAGCTTATTACCGAGATGTGACCTTGCTGATTGCATAGTCAACCAAAAAAAGAGGCGAAAAAGTGAATGCAAAGATTGACTCTGCAGAGGATAATGCAAATATTTTAAGAGACCAATATAATATCAAGGGAGCTGCCTCAAATACCAGGAGGACCCTTTTCAAAATCCAAAAGTTGCGAGCTTTGGGAAGTAATCACACAATAAGCACTTGATATCTTCCGAAGTTAAATTTTTGCATAATTTGGTTTTGAAAATAGCAAATGTAGACGATTAACTAATTTCCAGTAGAAGATTATTCCATATGAGAGCATATTTGGAGGCAAAAAAACTGAGAACGGTTAGTTGTAGAGATAAGGATTGATAAAAAGATCATGCAGGAATTACGATTGGCGTAGGGTCGATCTACCGGAGTGAGTGCGTTAATTTGTGGGAGATTTGGGGTAGATTTAACTAGAAATAGGAAGCAGAGACCGGCTTCGAGTCTTCTATTCCAGAAAAATTTAATGTTTGCTAACTGGCATCTATCCGCATAAGAGATACTGGATCCAGGAAGAACAAATCATCTTCGCGTAAAAACTCTCTGAAGTTTTTCAATCTAACTGCGTTCAGAGACGTACATCAGCCCTAATAGGGGACACTTATATTCTAGGAAAGGAAAAACAAACCTGCGGTACAGGTTAAAATTTGTTCCGGAAAGGCAGAAATTATGTTATATAAAACCCCATATCTGTGCAGTCTTTGCAGAAATCTGATCTGCAGGAGGCGATAATGCTAGCTTATTCGTGTGAATTAGACCTAAGTCTCTTATGTTTGATCGTTCTTAATGTGTACGTTTTTTGAAAAACTAGGGGCCCAGGAAGCTTGGCGCAGCCAAAACACATGAAACTACTCATGGATGGAGAAAATTCCATCTGCCAACTAAAGATCCAAGGTGAGAGCATAAGTAGTTCAGTGTTGATTCTATCAACGCAACTATTTAAAATGTCTAGAAAATAAATAAATGCACTTAAAATCGTTAGCGTAAACGAACTTTTGTGAATTTGTGAGTAAAGCTAAAATTTCGTTCATGTACAGACTGAAAAGGAGGTGACCTAGAACCGTACCTTGAAAAACGCCACTCGTGATCGGCTGAGGCGTCAAATAGCTTTTAATTTCTAAGACCTTCTGGCTGTGGTTAGACGAATAGGAAGCAATGAAGTCACGGAGAGAAGGCCGGAAGATGTCTGTGCGGTACCTTTTCAAAGGCTTTGCTAAAGTCAAAGTAGATCACAACCACTGTCTGTTGCTCGTTACTAAGGGAAGTGAAATGGTTAAGAAAAGCTAAGTGACACACGTCGCATGATCTTCCACGTAGAAAACCACATTGCGAGTCGCTTTGGAGCTTATTTTCTAGGCGAAAGTCGAGAATTTGATTAAAAATAATTATTTCAATATGTTTTGCTAGAGCCGGGTATTTGTGAGCGCCTCGATAATTTTTACGTCCGATCACGATACCGACCTGAAGAAAGAAAAATAATAGATGTTTTTCATTAGTCACGAAAGAATCCGTTTAAAAAATAAACTGAGAATACATGGCTAAGCAATTGGGGGAAGCTCAGCACTCTCTTTATAACTGAGTTTGGAATACCGTCAGTCCCCGATGAGTGCGAGTATTTTAGACGAATTATGTGGTTACGAATTAGTCCTGAGGAGAAATCAATGGTGCTGATAACATTGAATGAGGATGCCTGAAACGTCGGAACCGGTTCAGATTCCATCGTAATATGATTTGCAGAGAACACACTTAACAATTCTGCCTTGTCAGAGTCTTCGAGAACGAACTTTTAAGCTTAATTTAGTAGTGGAGGAATTTCATAACCTCGTTTAGAGGAGGATCGATGGTGGAACAGTTTACCAACAGATTTTGCAGCGTTTGGTTCACTGAGTGTGCAAGATTCCCTCTATCTGTCACGTGCAAGACGAATCTTAGAGGCTTATTCAAAAATCGATGCAATTCTTAGATGTACAGATATTAAACTAGTATATTTTAACAGCTTCCTCAATTTCTTTAATCTTGGCAAAAGAAAGTGAGGGACGGTGAATTCCAAAGTGTAGGGCTTGACAATTTTGGTTGGCACAAATTCCAGGATGATATTTGAAACGACTGACATGAAGTCAGATAGACTTGCTGCATCGTTCATGGAGGAGAGATGCTGCCATTACAATGAGTCCAAAAAGTAATTAATTAAGCTCCTATCTGTTGGGTCAAAAGCATTATATGTTCGAACGGTGCTAGCCTTTTTCGATGAAACAATCGGCAAGCAACAGTGAATTTATGTATGGTCACTTTGGATGAGGCCCTGCTTATAATCAACGAAGAGGGGAGCAATGTTATTTGTGAAAATCAGGTCTAAAATAGGCTTGTCTCTCATTGAAAAACGGACAAGCTGTGACCAATTAGAAAAATTAATGGTATCTAGGAAAGGCTAAAATCTGGGTGGACAAAAGTTTAAAATTCAGTCAATTTCAGGAAAATTAAAATCCCCAGTGATTTGTTTAATGTTAAAATTGGACTCCGAAACCAATTTTAAAACTTCACAATGTGTTGCATCATCATCGGATGATTAATTAGGCGGGTTTTAAATACATCCGATAATCGCCTTTTGCCAGGGCGATAGGATAATGGATGCGAAGCAGTAATAACCAGAGAATGACGAAATATCTAGATCAAATGCGAAGTGCTTAAATGAAGCTTTAATATAGAGAGAAGACAACCACCACCACGCTTGCTAATGCGGTTTTGACGGTAGAGATCACACTGGTCTATGACTAGCAAAAAGCCGGAAATTAAAGGATTGGTCCAAGATTCAGTTACACATAAAACATTGGCCATTTACCTGAAAGCAATGGGTTTCAGTTGGGCCATCTTATTTATAACAGATCTAGCATTAAGTAATATGACATCTAGCGTAGTTCGAGTATCCAATCTAAAGTTCTCGTTATTAATAACAAAATGGCAGGTGGGTAATTTAGTTGGAAGTTATTGTGGTTTCGAGGGTAACTGCCAACTGTGCCAGAACTATTGGTACAAGGAACTTTAGTAACAAACGGCTGAGAGGGATATCTAAAAGGTGTGGGAATATAAATTACCGATATCGAACCACGATAGGGGTTAAGACCGGTATATGCCTGTTAGTAGTTAAAACCGAACGGGGGAAGTTAGATGGAATATAGAGGCTGGTTGGAGAGGGCAAGAAGATAGAAGAATGAAGTGCTGGAAAGTCGGGTCTTGTATATCGGTTAACATGTTTAGGGTGATTTACCTGTTGGAGAGGCTTGGTTTGTTTTGAAGAAGGCAACATGCGGTTAGTTAGAACTGCGCTACCACGCTTTTCGGTTTTGATTGGATTTACATCCTTCTGACAACTGGCCCTAGGTGGTATAATTGGAGGGTATAAGATGACCCGTGCGCTATTTATGCGATGTGGCCCCGGAAATGTCACGGAGAGGCACGGGGAACTGCGTTTGAGAGGGGAAGCTGTCAGTGTAAGTGCTTAGATGGGTTAGGCTGTATAAATGCTTTAGATGGGGTTGCGGACCTTACAGGTGGGCTCAAAGCACCGGAAATTTCATTAATCGGCCATGGGAAAACGAAGTAGAAGGAGGAGTGGAGGGGCTGACCGAACTGGAAATCTGAGAAGATGAATTAACCGGTGCATTGAGATCAGTGGATATACGACCAGACTAGTGAATATTAGGTTGAGAAGTTGGCGAAAGGACGGACCCATTTCTTCACATCATTGGTGTAAGATCTTGACAAAGGAAACATTTTGTCACTTGTAACGTAAAATTAGAAGACACGCGTGATTTGAAATTGCTTTCGAATTTCAGCTCCTTTGAGTTAACGAATTTTTAGTCTCTACCTTAGTGAAGAAGACAAGTTGATTTGGAATAACTCTTGAGTGGATTTTCAAGTCATTAAATTTGGGAAATATTAACTTGGACTTAAAGATTCTGTGGCTATCAAAATATTCCTTCACTGAGGATTATTCCACGTCCATGACATTATCCCTAAGAGAAATACAAGCTTCAACGTTCCCCTTCTTCCAAATTTCACGCCAGTGGTGTGCTGCTTTAATCTGCTTTCAATCAGAAAAGGAGAAGTCAGAACAAAGGCTGATTCGTTGCATGCTTATTAGAAGTCTGACTGCTGAATAATATTTCACCCTAGCCCAGTTATTTAAGAAGATTTATAAATTAAATGCATTGGAATACAATCCTAAGAGTTACGATAACGCAGAGGCGCAGGATTAATCTGTGTGGAGGAAAAAATCTCACGGCCCGGGCGGGTTTTGACCCAGGTCACAGATTCATGTGACGACGCACCTAACCACTGCGCCACATCCTCACAACAAAATGGAAAACAAAATTGTAAACAAACAAAAAAAGATGACAAAAACAGACATTCTGTTACTACTTCTCCTCCTGCCAAGCGGGCAAAAAGCTTGATAACACTAATGAATGTCACCTACGAGGACGAAAAGTGCGTGGGTGTTTAAATCTCTTGCACAAATTCCTATTGATGGAGAAAGTTATAAGTAACTTGAAACAAGAAATGGCCGATCTAAAAGAGAAGGTTCATTGTTCACCCGAAACAAAAACACCCGTAACCACGAGAATTCCAACCAAAGAAATAACGTATGCAAATATAGCTTCCTCAAGAATACCTTATTTATTTATTTATTTATTTACGTAGTGCTTAAAGACATTGCGTCTACAGAGCTCAGTAAATCAGTAGACATTTCCTTCCTTCGAAAGGGACATTGAACCAGCTCATGCACCTTTCTACTGTCATCCAGCTCAGACAGAAGCAGAAATTTTCTGGATACACAAACATATGCGGCATAGTTGCTGGATTATACAAAAAAGGGTGAAGTTGAAAAGCTCGTCGAATTTAAAGGACCGAAGATGAAGATTTCGAAGTCGAAAAGGGCCAAAATGCTTTCAAAAAAAATGGGTTCGAACTCTGGAAAAAGCTCGTTCTTACCGATAGATACTCAAGTGGAATCCTCTGTTGGTAATACAGTAGCAATTGCGGGACGAATTGGCAATGTTCCCAAAAGGGGTTCGCCATTAAATTTAGGAATCGTTGCTCATACTGACGCAAATAACATCGTTAACCAGAAAAGAATTCTTCCTGATACTGATGCTCTATCAACAAATCAGAACTCAAAGTCACCAAACAGACATTTCAACCGAAAACGCAATCTCGTTTTTAAAGTGGTTCCCGAGTCCAATTCCCTGATTGCAAAGGAAAGGGTACAACATGACCTCAGTCTTTTCCAAGAATACACATATTCTATTCTTCAAGATGGCGAATGCGTTACCGTGCACAAATCATTCCTTTAAGGGAAAGCGGGTGTTTCACATGACCACCACCATTGCCTCTTCAAATCATTCTTGAAAATGATATTCAGGCTTCACGCCTCCTAGAATGGAGAATGACTCTACGTCGGTCACACAGGGTGTGTTTTTTCAGCCGGAATACGAACCAAGGAAAGGCACAAAATGAGGGCGCTGAGAGCAGAACTGAAGAGGAGGACCGAGCAGGGGGGAAATGGCTCCAAATAAAGGACGGGGAAATAAAAGTGATGAAGAGGTCTTTTTTTGTGGCAGACCCCGTACATTATCAAGGCTGGTCGTCCCATAGACGAAGGACACTAAATACGATGTACCCAACTGTACAGAGCTCGAATAATAAAAAGAAAGCGCACCAGAACTTGGTTGCTGATCACTCATCAGAACTCAGCGTCGGCGGGATGCACACCAATTCATCTCGGAAAGCAATGACAGACTAGCATTCAATCGCACGAAATGCGCAAAAGTCTATATGGAGGAGTTACCCAGTCTAAATTGAGATGTTTGTATACCAATGCTAAGAGTCTCCTATCGAAAGTAGACGAACTCAAAACACTCGTCTCAGACTGAACCCCCGATGTCCTTTCCATTATGGAAACTTGGCTCAAAGCCGAAATTGTAGATAGCGAAGTTACGATAGATGGATACCAACTCTTTCGAAAAGACCGGGAAAATAGACAGGGAGGTGGATTATCTGTTGATGTTAGGACAGGAATCTCGGCAGTCGAACGAGCAAACGCCATCTTCCTTGAATATTAATTTCTCTGGAAAAAGATTAAAAAGGATTGTTCACAAAACCTACAATTCTTGATGATCGACAGAACACCAAACATTTCAAGTGCAGCCGATTAGTCCCTCCTCCATTTACTCAAGGAAGTTGCAAGTCACCAGGAGGTGCTTATTGCTGGAGATTTCAATGCACCTACAGAAGACTGGGTAAATCTGACAGTCGACGGTGCACCAACTTCCTTCGGCCACAAGCTAATGGATCTCACTCTTGACCAACCTCTGGCACAGAAGGTTAACATACCAACGAGATTTAAAGAGAACCAGAGAGTCAATTGCCTGGACCTAGTATTTACGAAGGACTTCTCTAACATTGATGAAGTGTATTCTATTGCACCCCTCAGTAAAAGTGACCATAGTACGCTGATATAGGATTCATCCCTTTATTCTCAGCGCCAGAATGGAGCAAAATGCGAGCGAAATATACAGAAGGCGGATTTTGACGCGATGAGGAAAGAACTGATGTCTTTGAGATGGGATTGTTTGCTTAAAGGGAATCCAGAGGATGACTGGCGATCATTTAAAACAGTCTTACCCGATCTGATTGAACGCTTTTTTTCCAGTAAAGATGCAAAATACGACTAGTTGCCCCACCTGGTTAACAAGAGAACTTAACAGGCAGTTAAAGAAGAAGAATAAAATTGGAAGGTATTCAGGGATTCAGGGTCAGCAGAGCATCTCAAAAGAATTTCGTCATCAAAGAAATGCTGTCAAAAAATGATTCGTCAGGCAGGGAAGAACTATGAATCAAGAATTATTCATCAACGTGAATATAAACTCATCATTTTATTCCATTATATCAATATTCGATTAAAAAGCAAGGACCCAGTAGCAGTACTTATGGATGGGAATTGTGTTAAAGTCGTTGAAAATTGCGACAAAGACGAGCTGTTAGGTCGGTTCTTTCCCATGGTATTCACTAGAGAACCGGAACTTCAGCTTGAACTCGTCAGCAGTGCTGTTATAGACGCTGGTCCAGTGCTTGAACATATACTCTTCCCGGAACCCTTTGTGAAACGCAACTGCAAAATCTGAAAGAAGCGAAGTCATCTGGTCCGGATGATTTACTGGCAAAGCTCTTGAAAGAACTGGCCGGCTAACTCTCCAAACCACTAGAGCATATATTCAATTCGTCATTCGAATCTGGAAAACTGCCATCCGAATGGGAGGCAGCAAATATATACCCCATAAACAAGAGTGGTTCTCGATCTTAGTTCAAAAATTGTCGGCCTTTCAGCCTAACCTCCATTTGCTGTAAAATAATGGAACCAATAATCAAGAAGGCAACCATGAAGTTCCTTGAGGAAAACCGATTACTCTCAGAGCTCCAGCATGGCATAGACAGAATCGCTCCTGTCTTTCCAGTTTATAACTCTCCACAGAGCAGTAAACTCGTGCATTGGACGAAAATGGTAGGGTTTACGTCATATACACTGACTTCAAGAAGGCTTTGACAGTGTCCCACACAAACGTCTGTTCTACAAATTATCTGAAATTCACATAAGAGGAATGCTGTTGACATGGATCGCAGACTTTCTTACTGGTAGATTGCAAACTTTGCGTCGATACCTCGAAGTCAACACCTACTCCGGTTCTAAGTTGCGTCCCCCAAGGCTAGGTTTCAGGGCCGTTACTCTTGTTATTGTAAATAAATGACTGTGTGTACGACCTGGATTGCAGCACCGTCGTGTTTGCAGATGATGTTTAATTGTGGAGGGTCATCAGATCTGATTCCGATAGGCACGCACTTCAAGAGAATCTCAACTATCTTAGCGACTGGTCTGCTCGTTAGGGCTATCATAGGTCCCCTCCTATTTCTTATATACATTCACGACTTATCCTCGATATCAACGTCAGCTAAATCATTTTTATATGCGGACGACTTAAAACTTGCATATGCATTTAACAAGCATACAGTAGCCAGTATGCAAAGAACGATTGAAAATGATCTTAAAAAAACTAAGCAAATGGAGTACTCTATGTCAAAATGCCATCCTCTCCAAGTAAATGTCATCTCCTGATTTTTGGCCCACAAAAACTTCCTCCCATAATTTTCAATAATTAGGGAATAACCGAGACAACATCAATAAAAGACTTAGGTCTTTGCTATACAAATACTCTTGATTTATCTCACCACGCTTAACAAATATCACCAAAAGCCACATGAATAAGCAGATTCATTTGTTAAAATTTATCCTCACCTGCCCTAAAGACACGACTATATAAAATGTACATTTTCCCTCTCCTGGATTACTGCTCAATTTGTTTGGCATAATGCCAC